>JAODAL010009073.1:0-113206 GCA_025379985.1 Phyllomedusa bahiana
CCCCCCCACAATTGCCCCAAATGGCTAAGGGTCATGCTTTGAATTTTTGGGGCAATGTTGCTGTGAAGCAGTTTTCTACAGGCCCTATTATAAAAAAATGTTGTTTTTAAAAGAATTTGGGTCTTCCAATTGCCCAAAGTGGCTAAAGGGTCATGTTTTGAATTTTTGGGGGGCATTTTGCTGTGAATGCAGTTTACGGTCCTATTATAAATTTTTTTTGTTTCTAAAAAGATTTGTTCTTACAATTGTCCAAAGTGGTCAAGGGTCATGTTTAAATTTTGGGGGCATTTTGCTGGGGGACAGCAGCTATACTAAGGCCCTATTATAAAAAAAAATGTTGTTTCTAACAGACATTTTTTCTTCACAATTGCCCAAAGGGGCTAAAGGGTCATGCTTTGAATTTTTTGGGGGGCATTTGCTGTGACATGCAGCTATACTACAGCCCCTATTTTAAAAAAAAAATGTTGTTTCTAAAGACATTTGTTTTCCAATTGTAAAAAAGTGGCTCATGGGTCATTTTTTAATTTTTTGGGGGCATTTTGCTGTGAATGCGGGTATTACAGGTCCTTTTAAAAAAAAAATGTTTTTTCTAACAGAATTTGTTCTTCACAATTGTCAAGAGTGGCTAAAGGGGTGATGGTGCTGTCAGAAAAGGAAATAGGTGGGGACACTGTTAATGGAACATATTGCAAAAATGACTTGTTTTTGCAAGATTTTTAAACCATAGCTATCAATCCCTGTATTGAGACAACCTTTTAATAAAAAAAAAAAAAAGGGGAAAAAAAGACAGGGTGGGTTTCCATCCTTTTTTAAAAATGTGTTTTCTTTGAATTAAATACTAAAAAAACTTTTCATGTACAAAATGCTGGGGAAAAAATTCCCCTGAATTGGTAAAGGGAGGTACAGGAAAAATTGCCCCTGTAGGTTATTCGAGGACATGGGTTGGAGCAAGGAAGGAACAAAGTTTCAGAGACAATTTTCCCCCAGAAATTGAGTAAAATGAGAAAAAAAATGCCAAGAAAAAGGGGTTGGGTGGAAAGGAGGTTAACCACCCGTATTTCCAAGTGAAGCTCAAATTGGTGCACTCATATGGAGGGGGAAGGTACCCGGACGGGACAGTATATGTCCAGTGAAAACTAAAAAGGTGGTTTAAGATCCTTTTTCCGGCATTTTTAATTGGGGTCTGCGGTTTGGGGTTGCTGTGGCCCGGACAGGATTGTCAATGCCCGTGAAACGAAAAAGGTGGTTTTTAAAAATCCTTTTTCGGGACTTTTTAATTGGGGGGCATGCAGGGTTTTGGGGGTCATGCTGTGGCCCCGGACGGTATAGTAATGTCCGTGAAACTAAAAATGGTGGTTTGAAAGACCCCTTTTTCCGGCATTTTTAATCGGGGGTCATGCGGGTTTTGGGGGGCTCATGCTGTGCCCAGGACGGGGTAGTCTATGTTAGTAAAACTAAAATGGTGGTTAAAAGGGGACTTCTTTATCCGGCCTTTAAAATTTTTGGGGGGTTCATGCAGGTTTGGGGCTCTGCTGGGGCCCAGGACAGGTATATTTTCAATTCCAGTGAAACTAAATGGTGGTTGAAAGACTCCTTTTTCCGGCATTTTTAAATTTGGGGTCATGCGGGTTTTGGGGGTCTGCTGGGGGCCCCAGGAAGGTATAGCATGTCCAGTGAAACTAAAATGGTGGTTCAAAGACTCCTTTTTCCGGCATTTTTTAATTGGGGTCATGCAGGTTTGGGGTCATGTGTGGCCCGGGGACGGGGATAGTTATGTCCAGTGAAACTAAAATGGTGGTTTCAAAGATCTTTTTCCGGAATTTTTAATCTGGGGGTCATGCAGGTTTGGGGTCATGTGGGGCCCCAGGCAGGTATAGTCAAGCCCCAGTGAAAAAAAATGGGGGGGTTGAAAGCCCCTTTTTCCGGCTTTTTTAATCGGGGGGGTTCTGCAGTTTGGGGCTCTGCTGTCCCCGGGAAGGGTATGTCAATTCCAGTGAAACTAAAATGGTGGTTAAAAAAGACCCCTTTTTCCGGCATTTTTTAAATTGGGGTCATGCGGGTTTTTGGGGGTCATGCGTGGCCCGGGAAAGGTTAGTCAATGTCCAGTAAAAACAAAAATGGTGGTTGAAAGACCCCTTTTTTCCCAGCATTTTTTAATTGGGGTCATGGGGTTTTGGTGCTCATGCTGTGGCCCAGGACAGGGATAGTCTAGCCCAGTAAAAACTAAAATGGTGGTTCAAAACCCCTTTTTCCGGCATTTTAAAAATCGGGGGTCATGCGGGTTTGGGGGCTATGCGGTTCCCAGGCGGGATATTCAATGCCCAGTTAAGTAAAGAGGTTCTATCATATGTTTTCTGGCATTTTTTATTTTGGGTCAGCGGGTTTAACTTCATGCTGTGTGCAAGACGGGGTAGTAAATGGTCTGTGATTTTTTTTCTGGGGCTTTTATAACCTAAGTGTGTTCCCTAAGATGTAGCAGAAATCCATTTGACTGTTGTGGATGTTAAATTCCGTTCTCCAGCCCTGTTTGGGTGTAAAAATTAAAGGTTTGTTGCTTCCATAGATTTAAGGTCATCGATCATAATTATCATTGACCATCGAATATCTTGTCAATGATGGTCGACTATGACATCGCCCGTGTCGATGGCCAAGTAAACCTAACATAGTGAATCCTGTAAAATGCGGTTGGTGGAAGAACCGTAAGACAAAATCCAGTGTTTTTCCCTTTCAGTCCCAGGGTTTACAATGCCCAGTGGACTAGGAATTGATATTTTAAACAAAACTATATAAAAAGTGCGTATCTGCCCCAAAATGAGATTAAACGAGTGCAATAAAACTATTAAAAAGTTCCAAGATGAAAAAATTGCTTTTTTTGCAGCATGAAAACGAGAAAAGTTGCAGAAAATTTTTCATCAGAATTTTCGTACAAAATGGCTATTGAAAAAAAAAATAGGGCCGCACCAATACAAAAAGCTATTTAAAAGTTATACAGGCGGGGGCGTGGGTAGCCAGTGAAGGAGCACAGCAACCTCTGGAGTGTCCAGGGGCAGTGATATCATTAGCAAAACCAGATATTATGGTCGGCAGGAGGACAAAGAAGACCCCCCAAAAACCCCAAAACTTCTGGTAGGAAAAATTCCCCAGATTCAAATTTTTTCCCCCCGCTCGGGGCCCCCGAGGGTCCGTTACCTGCCCCTGCCCCCCCACGTCGGCGCCATTTTGCCCTCCCCACAAGCTGCCCGGGGGGAAGGGTCGCCTTGCTGAGTCGGGGGGGACATGCGCCCGATCACCGGTTCGCAGCCCCCCCCGATGGGCGCAGATTCGCCTCAACCCCGGGGTGCAGCAGAGCACACTCTCCCCGGGCCCCCTTTCTGACCGGACACGTGGGCGGAGTTCCCCCGCCGCAAAAAAGTGGAGCCGAAAGGGAGCGGAAGCTCTTCTAGCTGCACCGCAGACGGGATCCCGGCAACGCGACACCAGCTGAGCCCTGAGCAACCCCGCTCCTACCCGACATCGGAGTGCGGCACCCCGAGCAGGTTAGTGGCGCGTTAACATGGGGACCCCTGCTGCTCTCTAAAAAATGGGGCCGCCCCCATTTCACCCCTACTCCCGTGAAAGCGGGTATGCTCCCTCGCTGAACCTTCCTTTAACTGGCGCAAAAAGAGTAAAAGGGGGGGAACGCACAAACCACTCTCCTGCGCACAAGAGAAGGGAGTGGGGGCTAGAGCAGACCAGTCCAAAGCCTCTGGGCTCCAAATTCTTGTCCCAAATTTTCAGGGACACGCCCCCCTCAAAAGGCAGGAGATACTGAGCCCTGTAGATGCCCACCACCTGGGGACCCGTTTCCCCCCCACAGTAGAGCCGGAGAACATGGGCTCACTGCGTTTGAAGAGGCCCTCCCTCTCCCACAGCGGGCCCCCCCCGGGGCCGTGGTGGGGGGCCCCCAAAAAGAGAGGGCCCGGGGCCCCAAACCCCCTCCCTTTTTTAAAAGGGGGCCCCCTTTGGTGTGGTTTTTTTTTTGTGGGGTTTTTTTTTTGGGACGCCCTTATAGCTTGCGGGCCCCCCCTGAGTACGAGCTCTCTTTCTTTGCTCCCTCGAGCTTGATATGCAAAAATGGTAGAGACTTACAAAAACTTGGCGGCGGGTTTTAAGCCGGGTTTAGTGGAGTCTCCGATTGCAGGGCAGGGGGCAAAAGTGGAAGCTGCTCATCACTCTCTAGTTTACAATCTCCAGCTTGAATCTTCATTTTGACCGAATGGGGCCCAGCCCTCCCAAATGGGCCCCTATAGGCGATTTAGGAAACCGTAGAGGGGAAATAACTACGGATCAGAGGGCCTGCCAGAACTGTAAAAATGCGGAGATTCCCAATTTAACAAAATTATTCAACTAATCCTGGGGGGGACCCGAAGAACTAGATCGAGCTGGAGCGCTCACGGGGTCTCCGGGGCCAAAATTCCTGAACCCCAAAATTTCCCCGGGAATTTTATTTGCAGGTTCATCATTTTCCCCCTCAAGGACGAAATTATGAGAAAAGGCCAGGCTCATGCATAAGTTCATTTGGGGGAATGGAACTGTGCCTATATCCCGACCTTTTGACGGACCCTCCCCCCATGCGCGCCCCTGTCAAGCCTATTGAGAATCTTGCAAACAAGAAACATTTTCCCTAAGGTGGGGATACCCATTGCACTCCAAGTACGTCACAAAGAAAAGCTTTTAACCTTTCCCCACACCTGCAGCCTCCCGATGTTTGTTCTTCCTTGGGGAATTCCAGTGGTTTTTATACGGCTGGAAGTGTGTGCTGGCGGAAAAAACCTTATTCCCAAAACCTGCCTCCGAATACGCCTGCTCGCTCGCATCTCCTGTCCACCTCGAAAGCTCAAGAAGCCCGAAGGCATCGGCGAAGCCCAGACTTCTCCTCTACGGGACAAAACCCCACCGTTGGGCCCCAAAAAAATTGGGGGTTTTTGGGAGGAATCTTTCCAGGAGGAACTCTTGAAGGTTGCATATACATTGCTAGTATTTAAGTGACACTCCCTGGGTTTGAACTGCTCAGCTGAGGAGTAGAGGAGCCCTGTCTTTACGACGAACTTCTGTTGTTTTCCCTATTACCAATCCCCCCTCCCAGTCCCCCCTCATCTGTCTTAATTTGGGCCTAACATGGCTTCCCTCCTGCTGGCGGACCTATGTCTTAGAACAGTGAAACTCACGCAAGTATATGTATAACAATTCATTCTTTGTTATCCTCGGTTGGCGGGGTGTGCGATCCCCGCTTGTAGGGGCTGACCACCCTGGCATCCGACACACTGATATATTGAGCATTCATTACCCTGTGACGTCTCTGTTTATGATGTTAAATTGTCCTTTTGCACTTTTCTCCGTGTGCTTTTATGCGCTTCTGGTATATCTTTGGTATTTTTCATTTGTTCTTGTGCTGTCCCCAAAGCACTTTTGGCCTATTAGAAATTTGACAGGTCACCGCAGCTGTCCGGCTGCTTCTTGCTACTCCTGGTTTGGCCTTATTGGACTAGGGCCTTGTTTTAAGTTACTGATTTAAAAAAGAGTTTTGAGTTTTACTTCCTTTATACTCCACTTTCCCCCTATCGGTCGGTTTTAGTCGGGGACTCGGCACTTCGCCCACGAGACCCTTCCCTTCCAAAGCCTTTCATTGCCACGCTATGTCCACCATTCGGATCTCCTCTCTCAACGTCAAGGGCTTTAACGTCCCTGAAAAACGCTCAAAGATCCTCTACCATCTCCACAAATTGGGGTCACAAATTGTTTGTCTCCAGGAGACACACCTCTTGGGGACTCACCTCCAGTGTTTTCGAAATAAATACTTCCCTGCCTGGTACCATAGCAGCAATAATGATGCCAAAACAAAGGGTGTAGCCATCTTTTTTCATAAGTCGTTGCCGATCCGGGTCCTGGATGTCCTTGCAGATGAGGAGGCGAGATATATCTTCCTCAATTGCAATATTCAGGGACATCTGCTCACCATCGCTAACATTTACGCACCTAACTCGGGCCAGATTTCCTTTTTTCACCAAGTGGCCTAGGACGCTCTCACCACATTCGCCAAGGACGTAATCGTCCTCTGTGGGCGATTTCAACTTGAACCTAAACCCGGGATTGGACACCTCTCCGGGCCACTCCTTTATAGCAGAAATGTGCTTGAATAGATCAAAAAGTTATTGCACAACATGCAACTCATGGACATTTGGAGACTCCTTCATCCAAGAGAGCGGGACTATTCTTTCTTCTCGCACCCCCATGGCTCATACAGCCGCATTGATTATATCATGGTGCAGCACTCAATCTTGCCATCCATTTCGAACGCCTCTCTTGGAACAATATTGCACTCAGATCACGCACCTATACATTGTGACCTCGCCCTTCCACATTTTGCTCGCCCGGTCTTCTCTTGGAAACTAAACGAGTCGCTCCTGACGGACTCTTTATGCCTCTCGGACTTAAAAACGGCCATTGACACCTTCAACTTGTCTCACCTTTCGGATCCTTCTACTCCACAAGTCAAGTGGGAGGCCCTTAAGTGTGTCCTTAGAGGGACTCTTATTAAGCATGGTGCAAGATTGAAACGAGAGAGCTCGCAAAAGTTGCAATCCCTCTTATCGCGGTTGCAGTTACTGGAACTGGGCACAAGTCTTCGGGTTTGGAATCAGACTTTAGGAGCTCATGGCAACTCGTCATGAAGTTTCTTCAACTAATAGATCACAAGCACAAAAGATACCGACAGATTTGCTCTAGCTCCTTCTATGTCTGGAGTGACAAGCCGGGAAGATACTTGGCCCATGCGCTTCGGGAGAAAAGAGCTTCCCTATTTGTCCCCTCCGTTAAAAATAATGAGGGTAGACTAGTACATGTCACCGAGGACATCTTGGGGGCCTTCCATTCCTTTTACTCCGACCTTTATAGTATCCCATCCCCTGAGACACTTATGGGTCCAGAACAGTATCGAAAATCCCTCCAAGACTACCTGTCGGGAACTGCCCTGCCCCCTCTGAGTGCCCAGTCCCTTGCCTCCCTGGAGGGACCATTCGCTATGGACGAGCTTAAGGCAGCAGTTAAGGCCCTCCCATCGGGAAAGAGCCCTGGTCCGGATGGGTACACGGCGGCCTTTTTTAAAGTACTGACTGCTGAACTAACCCACCCCCTCCTTGCAGCATTTAATGGGGTCTCGCCTAGCTCTGTATTTCCAAAAGACTTCTTAAAAGCCTACATCACGGTGATCCCAAAAGAGGGAAAAGATCCCAACCTGTGCTCTAGCTATCGTCCCATATCTCTTATCAACACAGATGCCAAGCTGTTTGCCAAATTAATCGCTATGCGGCTCAGTCCGTTAATGAACTCATGATTCACCCGGACCCAAGTGGGTTGTCCCATCCAGGGTTGCGTGGGATAATACCCTAAAGACATTCTCTCTCTTGTCCACTACATAAAGCCCTCACGCCTTCCCTGTGTCCTTCTTTCGCTAGACGCGGTAGAAGGCCTTTGACCGGGTGAGCTGGCCTTTCTTCGGGGCGTGTTGGGGCATCTGGACTCGGGCCGGCTATGATGGGTAGGATTTTTGGCTATGTATAGGGGGCCCCCCTTTTTTCTCCTCAAGATCAAATTCGAATTAACGGCTCTCTCTCACACCCTTTTCTAATTACGCAATGGTACCTGGCGGGATGCCCCTTGTCTCCTCTCCTCTACGTTTGGCAATGAACCACTTTACAGGCATAAAGATCGGACCCGTCTGGTCTCAGGTATCAAATAGCTAAAACGTCACTTTAAAAGCTCAGCATTTGCTGATGACCATACTGCTATATTTATCCGCAAATCCCCTTACCTCCTACAGCGGTAATTAAGGCTCTACCAACATTACGGCTCCTTGAGCAACCAATAAAGTGAAAAATGACATAAAGTGTAGGCGTTAAACTTTAACATCCCAGATCATACCTGCGCGCCTTGAAAATCGTCTTCCCACTCACATGGGCCTCGGCCTCTTCAGCATAGTTACCTGGGAATTCACCTTACCCTCAAACCTGGAGAGGACTTTTGACCTCAATTTCTCCCCACTGCTTGACACATGTAGGACCTATCGCGGTGGGATAGGAGAGATTTGGTTGGATAGGGCGAATTAACTACTTAAAATGAACATTACTCCAAGGTTACTGCTACTTATTCAGACGATCCCGATCTTGTTGCCTAGGACCTTTTTCATGACGCTGCGTAGGAGGGTGACTGAATTTGTGTGGGCCCATAGCATCCGGAGACTGGCAAGCTCTTCTCTCTCCAGGTCAAAGTCAGAGGGGGGACTGGCGCTGCCGGATTTCCAGGTCGTATTATCTAGCTGCTACGTTGGTCCGATACGCTGACACTTTCCACAAATTATGAACTTCCAAGTTGGGTTGAAATAGAGACACAGATATTTGGGCCTCCACGCTGCCTTACCTTGGTACCGGTGACTTAATACCAAAAAAACTTCTTCTCGAAATACTCCTTAATAGCACAAAATCTCGGTTCTGACCTGTAGAGCCTTTCTCATCCAAATGAACCTATTTCGTACAGGAAGGCAGTCTCACTCCAATTAATTGCAAACCCGGCCCCCTGGCCACTATCATTGCTATGGCCTGCCTACGGGTATAAGAGGGCCATTCCTCATCCATCTTTGGGACAGTGCTCTCTTCAGACTCCCTACGCTAGTACCGTGATTAATAAGTGATCTCCTGACACCCATTCCCAGGTTAAACTACTACCAGTTATTAAGCTTCTACAAACAAGTGTAAGGAAAACTGGAACTCCATCGGCGCTTGCTCGCCTTTCGAGACATGGTGCCTGCTAGGATCCCTCAGGGGGGCCGTACTCTCCCAAGGTTATACATTGTAAACACCCCCGACGCGGTCAGGTTATCCTTCAGTGCAGCTGGGAGGGGCTGTGATAGAGTGATACCCGATGTCAAACATGGACAAAGCTTCTACTTAGCGCAAAATCCACAGTCTCGTCAAGGACCAAGAGCTCAATTACAAATCACCACGCGTGGTATAGGGTCCCTCCACTTCTTCACTCTCTCTATCAGCCAGTCTCCAATATCATGCTGGAGGTGTCAGGGAGAGTGTAGGGACGGTGACTCACATCTGAGTGGGGTTGCACGACCCTCAACATTTTGGAGGAAAGTGCTAGACTTAACGCAAACTATCACTGGAGGGAGGATCCTGAACGATCCAGCCTCCCTGCTTCTTTTAGAGTTACCGCTATCTGCTCCCTCACTTAAGTCTCATTTACTATCGTTCCTCCTTCTGGCAGCCAGAGCGGTAATTCCCCGACTTTGGCGGTCACCTACATGTCCCACTATTACATCCTGTTCCAAGAGATCCACAGGCTTCAGCGGTTAGAGGAGTTTTAGGAGCGACTCTCCCCTCAGACCAGACGGTTTTGGGATAACATGGAGTGACTGGATTGACTTTTGTCAAACGGATCTATACCGCTCCTTCCGCTAAAGTGGTGATGGAGGCTGACCCCTATTCTTCCCTGATCATTCCCCTCTATGTAATAAGATTACTATGGGCGATGTGCATTGGGTCCGTGGCTGTCTTTGACCGACCTTCCCTTAGTTATATTTGTCACTTATGACTGCGTTCTTTGCCCATTGATTGTTATGGGATTTTTGTCTGTTCTGTATTGTCTTTTTTTTTTTTTTTTATCTCCACGTCACCAATTCTCTCCATTGACTGACTTTTAGAGGGATATTGAGGCTTTATGTGTTTTCCTTTTTTCTTTTTGCACTTTGCGCAAATAAAAACTATATCATTGGGTTGGCATGTCGGCTCTGTCATCAGAATTGAGGAAATGTTCTCCTTCCCCTCTCTCCCCCTCCTCCCCCCCTCCCCAACCTACCCTCTCTCCCGCCGCCTCACCCCTCTCTAACCTTCCTCTCTGCTCCCCCCCTTCCTCTTTCTCCTCTCATTCCCAATACCTTTCTCTTCCTCTTTCCTCACTTCTGTTACTCCCAACTGAGGTGGTTGGTGCTGCCATGCCGCTCCCTTCGCTATGTTACCGTAAAGTGAATACTTATGATCTCATCGAAAATTGCTCATGATTTTGTATTTGCTGTTGTTACTATTGGTCCTTTTCATTAATGTTACCTACTTCATGTCTAATGTAAGGTTTCATAAAGCTTTGAATTAGGGCAATAAAAGTTATAACCGATAACAAACGGTGGTTTTTGCACCGATGAATGACCACCAACAGTAAACTACAAAAATTCTGTATTCAAATTTAAGGTACAAGGTGGCTCTATGACAAAACTGGGCCGCACCATAAGTAAAAGAACCACCTATTTGAAATGTATACGGATTAATAAAAGGTGGTTTTGCACCTATTTGAAATACACCCTGCGGTGACTAGAAAAGTTCTGTTATCTATTGTAAAGATAAACGTGGGTCTTTCAACAAAACTGGGCTGCGCCAAAAGTGGAAAATACGTAATAAATTGTGTACTGATAATAATAGGTGGTTTTTTGCATCTATGAAATACAACAGCAATTACTAGCAAATTTCTGGTATGGTAATATAAGTACCATGTGGGTTTTTCAACATAAACTGGGCTGCGCCAAAGTGAAAAAACCTATTTAAATTGTGTACGGATAATAAAAGGTGGTTTTGCACCTATGAGAATACACCTGCGGTGACTAGAAAAGTTGTTATCCATATTGTAAGTACAAAGTGGTCTATGAACAAAACTGGGCTGCGGCAAGTGAAAAACACGTATTAAAATGTGTACTGATAATAATAGGTGTTTTTGCACTATGAAATACAACAGCAATTACTAGCAAATTTCTGTATAGTAATATAAGTACAAGATGGGTCTTTCAACAAGATGGGCCTGGCGACCAAAGTGAAAAACCTATTTAAATTGTGTACGGATAATAAAAGTTGGTTTTTGCACCTATAGAATACACCTGCGGGACTAGATAGTTTGTATCTTATTGAAGTACAAAAGTGGGTCTGTTTGAACAAAACTGGCTTCGAAAGTAAAAAAACACGTAATTAAATTGTTAACTGATAATAGGTGGTTTTTTGCACCTATGAAATACACAGCAATTTCTAGCAAATTTCTTGTTTGGTAATATAAGTACAAGATGGGTCTATTCAACAAAAATGGCCTGCGCCAAAGTGAAAAAAAACCTATTTAAATCGTGTTCGGATAATAAAAGGTGGTTTTTGCTCCTATGAAATACACCTGGAGGTGGACTAGAAAGGTCGTATCTATTGTAAGTACGAAAGTGGGTCTTCTGAACAAAATGGCTGCACAAAAGTGAAAAAAAAAAATAATTAAATCGTGTAAGGATAATAAAAGTGGGTTTTGCCACCTTATCGCAATACCACCTGCAGTTACTAGAAAAGTTCTGTTTCCTATTATAAGTACAGCTGCCACAAAATACAAAGGTATTATTTCACCAAAAACTGCCAAAACTGTTAATAAAAAGCATTTCAATACAGATTCAAAGCAGTCTGGAATGCCCAATATCCATTATCCTTTCAAAGCTGCCTGCTTTTGACCCTTGTTCGCCCACCCCCACCCCACCCCCGGGCTGTACAGCGCTAGATGCTTCTTTCAAATTCTCAGCCTAACTAACTTAAAAACTTAAATTCTCTAATCTACCTATGTTTAATGTTCACGGTAAAAGCCCCAGTTGTCTCTGTGAACAAAGAGAACTGTGTCGCTGAGCGTATTCAGGAGAAAGCTGACGATGTCCTGCTCTTATGAGACACAGACACACACTGTGTGAACAGGAAGGGCTGTTCTATGTAAAAGATGGTCATGTGATTTTTACACCCAAAATCACAACATGCACATCACAGTAATGACGTCGCACACCCAGCTCATCCTGCTCTATTCTCGACGCTGATTTGTGGCCGCCAAAATGTCAGGAAGCGCAAAAAAATGGCGCGATATTAATAGATTATGCGCAGATTCTCACCTAAATTATCGCGTGATCGGAAAAATCCAATCAACCTAAAAACTGTGCCGATTTCAACTTTGTCGAGTATAATCACTCAACACTAATAACGAGTATAATTTTTTTCTGTGGTTAAATTAGAAATGAGTAAATCTGTAAAAATGTACATTGTTAATGGCTGAATTTGGTATTTCAGAGCCTAAATGGAGCCTAAAATCAATATTCTATTACATCCACTCCACTGTATTTTAGGATCTTTCGGACAAACTTCTGCAACGCTATTTATTTTGCAGATTCACGTATAACCAGTGATAAGAATTTCTAAACAGAAAAAATAGTCAGTAGTAAACTTTCCTGGACATATTTTAACTTCACTGAGTTTTAGACCAATACTTTAATTCAGTCAAAGTGGATGAGTGGAGTGCAGGACCAAAATATGAGGTAGCCACTAGCCCATGCACACAAACCCAAAAAACACCAAAGGGGGTCGGCACTTCCAGAACTATTTGAAGCAAATGGCGCAAGTGCCTTCTGACGTGGCTGCAACACCATGCAAACACACAGAAATAGAGCTAGTCATCATCATCTTCATATATAGCAGCCTTTCTGTCAAAGCTATTCTCCATTTTCTGCAGCCGGTGTATGGTGCACCTGTTTCATTCTTTCATACCATAAACGCAATCA
This sequence comes from Phyllomedusa bahiana, assembly GCA_025379985.1. Classification (NCBI taxonomy): domain Eukaryota; kingdom Metazoa; phylum Chordata; class Amphibia; order Anura; family Hylidae; genus Phyllomedusa; species Phyllomedusa bahiana. The sequence goes on from JAODAL010009073.1 coordinate 12,647, forward strand.
CTTGCCCCATGATTATTGTATCTTCCACTGACAAATTAAGTAATTGCTTTGTATTCCAACGTATTGATACTGATGACATTGGTTCAATGTTCTGGAACTCTTGATTTTTACTACTATAAGCTCTCGATTACTTTTGCTCTCGATACTTTTTGTGATACTCATAATTTGCTATGTACCATTGCAAATATTTTTAATAAAAACACATTATTTTTTTTTTTTTAACCCCTTACCAACATATGGTGTATGAGTACTTCCTAATGCTAGTAAGGGGCTTTGAAGCAGGATCGTGGCGCGATCCTGATACATAGCCAGCGGGTGATGGCTGATAATTGCAGCTAACACCCACCGGTTACAGCTCAGGATGGAGCTGGCTCCATCCTGTGCTGTTTAACCCTTTAGATGCTGCAGCAAACAGCAGCCATGGCATCTATATGAATTAGAAATGTGCCGTGCACCATTTCTCACTCCGATCTGGACATTAGCGGCAAAATCGCTGTGTCTTGATCAGTTAACATGGCAGCTGGAAAACTTGTAAAGGTTTCCATCGCCAGCATGTTTTCTGTTTTATTACTTCCTAACCCAGGCAGGAAGTAGTAAAACCACCATCTTTGTACACCCTAATGCATTGTATTACAATGCAAAAGACTGTATAAATGATTGAGCCCCCTACTGGTGAAGCACCTTAGGGGACTCAATGTTAAATAAAAAAAAAAAGTTTGAAAGCATAAAAAACTAAAAAATATTAAAAGCTCAAGTCACTCCCCTTTTGCCATTTTTTAAATAAAAAATAAAATAATAAAAAAAGTGTATCGTCGTGTCCGTAAAAGTCTGATCTATTAAAATATAGCACTGTAGAAAAAAAATTCCTAATGCCAAAATTGCATTTTTTTGGTAATTTCAAATCCCCTTAAAATTGGAATAAAAGTGATCAAAAAAGTTGCATGCATTCCAAACTACTAACAATAAAAATTACTCTTCAGCCCGCCAAAAATGCCCCCTCACTGAAGTCCATAGGTGTTAGTACAAAAAAGTTATTGATGGCACAAAATTGTGCTGCACCAAAAATTAGAAAAATTTAAAATGTATGGAATTTTTTTACGGTACCAAACTATAACGACAACCGTATACCTTTTTTTATTTTTTATTTTCGGATTTGTATCAACCTGTAAAATACAAATAAAACTTCATTTTTACTGAAGGTTGAACGCCTTAAAAACAAAACCCTCACAAACATGGCGCAAGTACATTTTTTTCACATTTTGCCTCACTTAGAATTTTTTTATGGTTTCCAAGTATATTCTATAGTAGTATGAATAACACGATTAGAAAGTACATCTTGTCCTGCAAAATAAAAGCCCCATATTTCTATGTAGGGGGAAAAATAAAAAAGTTATGGCTCTGGGAAGGTGGGAAGGAAAAAACGGAAGTGGCAAAAAAAAATTAGATGACAGCGGGAAGGGGTTAATGACAAGCACCGTAATGACAGCAATTTTTTTAGTTTTTGCTTTCCTGCTTTTCAACAGTCATTTTTTAAAAAAAAATTTAATTAAACAGTTGTACAAGGACTTGCGGCTAAATTTGTATGTTTGGGGAGCATAGTTGGAGTTTATTACAAATAAATTACGCCATAATTTACAAAAATAGCAACATGAATAAAACAAGCTTATTTCTACACTTGTTTTTTAAAGTTATTTTTTACACCATTTACATGTATGAAGGAAGGCGCCTCGAAGTGAATTGTTGAGTCTCATTTTCAGTGTATAATGTGCCTGAATGTATGAAAGTGGTTTTTGCACGATTATAAATGGTTTGTAAAGTTCATCGAGCCTCATCTGTGTGTTTATCGCATTATGGAACTTAGACGCATTAGGAATGCACCAAACATGTATAAAGGCTATAGATAGGCTGGAAATAAAAGAAAAGTCATTAGAATAGCATGTCAGTGAATAGAATCTATGGTACTAATCTTGATTGGTGGACCACAGGTCCCAGCAATACCTGTGCTGTGCTGGCTCTTTCTGTATGTAGAATAAAGGGTGAGAGCAGCAAAAATGAACATTAAATTTAATGTAAAAATTTTAAATTAAAAATTCTTAACAACAACATCAGGGGTGTAACGGCTCGTGCTCTTGTCTGACTCTCAGGCCGCAAGCATGTCCGTTGCCCGGCTGCTGCTCATCCCCGCGCTGCGCCCAGGGCTGCCGTTTGCTCAGATGCTCCTGTCCTGCTTCCTCCTCAGCAGGTGTGCCCCTCTGCATTTTCCTCTCCACTAGGGGCGTGCACACGTCAGTTCCCTGCATTTAAAGGGCCAACAGGTAATATTGCTCCTCCAATTCCTTTCTTGCAGGAGCTTCTTAAGGGCGCTACTTCCTGCTGTCTGCGCCCAGTTGTTGGTGTCCTTACCTAGTGGTTGGGTCCTGTCTACGGCATACAGCAGTCCTACGGTTCTGCCATAGTCTGCATCCGTTTGCTTCCTGCCTACCTCTTCTGCTGACTTCGTTCCTACCTCGCCTGCCAGTCCTCCTGTGGTGCCTCTCTATGTTCCAGCCTGTTCCGTGCTTACCAGTTTGGCTGTCACCGCTGGGGCCTACATCGAGGGTAACGACCTGGGAGTTACCCTGCAGCTAAGTCCTTCCCGTTTTGCGGCGGGCACCGGTGAAGACAAGGGGCCTCTTGGACTCCACTCCTCGGCCAACTCCCTGCGGTGACCAGTGGATCCACTATTCTCTCGTGAGTTCGTGACAAAGGGATTGTTTAATGTAAAATTAGTTTTAGATTCTATTAAATTTAAATACATTTTATAGGAGAGATTTTTATATTTTTGGGATATTATTTATTTTTATATGATAACATTTTTTATTACATTTAAATAATTTATTTTTATATACTTTGATAATGGTCAGAAATCACTTTTTATTATTGCACTGCTGTAAGTTGAGAAATATTGGACATTTTTTTTCCCTCACAGCAAATCTAGCTCCACTTCGACTCCTCAGGCTCAGACAGACCACCTTGCGATAGGTCTGCATGTCCGAGCAGTAATGTGCCAGGTTTTGCTGAACCACATTCATAGATGTGTCTAATATTACGAGTGTGGTGCGACGCCCCCAGACGCCCCCAAAACGCCCCCACATGTTAGGCGCATTAAGATGTGATGAGTTTTATGAACAATGGGCCACATGTATGAAACTGTTTAGGTCTAAAACTCACTCTTTTGCCCATAGTAACCTATGGGCAAAAAAGTGAGTTTTAGATCTAAACAGGTTCATACATGTGTCCCAATGTGCCTGACACATTCATTAAGTGCATTAGACATCGTTGCCGGCTCACTTAGGCCTCGTTCACACAGCTTATTTGGGCACGGATTGGCGCCGTACTCTGCGCTGGATTTGCGCTTCAGTACGGCGCCAATCTGTCCCTGTCATTACGGTAATCCACTGCTCTCATAGAGAACAGTGGATTCCGTCGCTCTTCCCAGCTCGGCGAATCCGCCGCGGGGGGAGAAAGTGATATGCACATTATTTACGGCGCGGACGCGCCGTAAACAATGCTTGTCTATGGGGCCGGGAGCGGCGCCCCGCCGCGCTCCGGCCCCGCCCCGTCCCGCACCTTATTCACGGCGGATTTGTGAGCTCAAGACGGCTCACAAATCCGTCGGGAATAAGCCGTGTGAACACGGCTTAGGCTCATTTTATGCCAGAAAAGAGTGAAATACCTGATCATACATGTCTCCTTAAATAACCTGTTAAATAAGTTATACAGGTTAGTACGGTCGCTTGGACACCTAATATGTTATTTTTTTATGTGTATAATTTATGCACATTTATTTTTTATTAAATAATTATTTTTATTTTATTATTTATTTTATTTATATGTATCCATACTTTTTTTATATACTTTTTGACTTTTTTTTTAATCCCATTAAGGGATGACTATTTTTACATTTTTTTACACTTAATAATGTGTTAGCATACTCCTGTATACTCCTCATGCTAATGCACTACACTCTGTGTAAGTATGTGCATATTTAAACAATATTTTGGACGGTTTTCGCCCACTGAAAAATCCCTTCACAAACCATTATTTAGCAATTACTACCACACCCAGTATTCAAAGACAAACATTATCAGAAGAAAGAGTGTTCTAGTTACACCTCTTACACCCAACATTATTGCCGGTCTTTACTAATGCTCTTGAGGCTCAATGGATGCAAAAGCTACAGCGATGTTCCAAAAACTAAGGTGAAGCCTTCCCAGGAGAGTGCAGGCTGTGATCACAGGATTAATGATAGAAGATTCATTATATGGTGTATCATTTTATGAATCCAGATCAAATAATAAGATCTTCAATTTGCCAGAAAAATGTTAAGTTCATGAGGTTCTTTTTGAATTTTTGACATGTTCCTCTAAATGTCATGTTCCTAGAATTCTGCATTCTTCAGCATTGACATCATTCAATAATTTCCTCTAAGGAATAGCCTTTAATTATTACTAAAGCAGACTGAAACAATATCAGCTAGAATAACTGATATTTTAATAGATGTGTTTTTAATAACGTCAGGAAATTACTTTAGTCCATAACAAACCAATCAAGTCACCGGTTTAGAAAAACATTCGGGGTGGGATACTCAAAGTCACTGGTTGGTGCTTTCAACCTCTTTCAACCAGGTGTCCGTCAATGAGAGCCAGATTATAAGAAGAGGAAAAGGGCAAACTTGCCACTGTTGGGCTCTGGTTGGAGTCCCTTTTCCTTTGCGCATAGCTCTCACAGCCCATTGGTCTGCATTGATAACCAGAAGATATCAGGATGTTTTGCATTTTTTTTACTAGGCCACAGATTGGACACTAATGGTTTTCTTGACTTCATGAAGTCGCTTTTGACGAAACGCGTTGTTTTTAGAGATGGGCGAATTTCCCGAAATTCGTTTCGTTCACTTCGCCGAATTTCTCGGCAAAAAGTAACTTCATTCCGAATTACTTCGGCACAAATCACGTTAAAAAAACAGCTATTTCCAGGCTGCACAGAGCCTGCAGGGTGCTGTTAGAACGTTGTGCCATGCTTAATATGCAGAGGGAGCTTGGTTTGGTCTTCATACAATGTTGTTTTTAGTATGACACGCACATGACTGCCGCCGCTTTTAAATCGCTTCATTATAAAATTCCCTGGGCACTTAAGAGGGCAAAAACTGACCAAAAAACTGAAGGGGGAATGTAGCCTGATAAAGTCATGGCAGCGAAAGCCGGAAAAAAACAAAGCTGAGAGCTCAGGTGGCAACATCAGTGACAGGAGTGGAGGTGACGGTGGCAGCTCACAGCAGCATGAGGTCAGAGAGTGGCACAATGACATTCTGGAGGTGGCAAAAACAGGAGTAGGCCACAGAGTGAGGCCACAGAGTGGGACAATGACACAGTGTGTAAGTCACGGCAGCAGCCACAGCAGCAGCATGAGGTCAGACAGTGGCACAATGACACAGTGTGTAGGTCACGGCAGCAGCCACAGCAGCAGCATGAGGTCAGACAGTGGCACAATGACATTCTGGAGGTGGTAAAACAGGAGTAGGCCACAGAGTGGGACAATGACACAGTGTATAGGTCACAGCAGCAGCCACAACAGAAGCATGAGGTCAGACAGTGGCACAATGACATTCTGGAGGTGGTAAAAACAGGAGTATGCCACAGAGTGAGACAATGACAAAGTGTGGAGGTCTACGGCAGCAGCCACCAAGCAGCAGCATGAGGTAAGAAAGTGGCACAATGACATTCTGGAGGTGGCAAAAACAGGAGTAGGCCACAGAGTGGGACAATGACACAGTGTGGAGGTCACGGCAGCAGCCAGAGCAGCAGCATGAGGTCAGACAGTGGCACAGGGACATTCAGGAGGTGGCAAAAACAGGAATAGGCCACAGAGTGGCACAATGAAAGAGAGTGGAGGTGACGGCGGCAGGAGAAACAGCATGAGGTCAGAGAGTGGCACAATGACACAGTGTGGAGGTCACTGCAGCAGCCACAGAAGCAGCATGAGGTCAGACAGTGGCACAATGACAGAGTGTGGAGGTGGGTGGCAATACCAGTCCCTGGTAAAGATGGTTGGTGGCAGATGGAGAAACTGTCAGCAGATGTGGCATCAGGCGGGTGGCGGCATCAGAATAGTGTCTGAGGCAAGTAGTTTGAAACCAGACTCATTTCTCACAGTTTGGGTGAGGCGTCATGGCTGATTGTGTCTGACGTCTAAGGCATTGGTGTGTGGAAATCCTGGCCGATCCACGCTGATTAATCTTGACAAAGGTCAGTCCATTCCACATTTCCGTGGACAAGCGGGTTCTCTTTAGGGTAACGATGTCCCCCGCCGCACTGAACACCCGCTCTGATGCCACACTACTGGCCAGGCAGGACAGCTTCTCCACTGCAAACTCGGCAAGTTGCGGCACACATTCAGTTTGGCTGCCCAGTAGTCCAGCAGATCTTCTAATGGGGTGGCAGAGTGCTTTCCAAAGAGGCCACCACCTGTTGGTTCAGGGTCTGCTCCAGGTCCTGCTGCTGCTGCTGGCGACTGCCCTCCTCACTAGGCGGGTGAAGGAAGCTGCTCATCAGTGACTCCACACTTAGGTTGCTGCTGATGGAGCTGGTACCCCACCTTACCCGGCAGCCGCGGCAGTAGTACGTGGAGCGCTGAAGAACCCCCAGTCAGACCTGTCAGAGGAGGGACGATTGCCGAACATGGGCAGCGGCCAACTGACTACGGAGGATTTCCCTATAGTATTTGAGTTTGTCCTCCCTCTCAATAGCTGGGAAAAAAGCTCCCATTTTGGACCGGTAGCGAGGGTCCAATAGGGTGGAGAGCCAGAAGTCTCCCTCTGCGGATGTGACTATTCGGCTGTCACTAGCCAGGCAAATCAGCATGCTGCGGGCATCTGCACAAGTGACTCCGAGGGGCTCCTGCCATCATCTCCACTGTAAACTGCCACAGTGCTTGCGGGTAATCTGCCTCGTCTTCCTCATCTCCATCGACCTCCTCCAGCTGCTCCTGCTCCTCCTCTCTTGTCACCTGGGTAGAAAATCCACTCATTTCACCAGACAATGCTTCTGCTCCAATGTCCTCCTCCTCCTCCTCCTCCATTTCAGTCCCCACCGGACTCATGTGGCCGCGAGATGTAGTCGCCACGTCTCCAGTCCCCTGCCAAGACAGATTTTTCAGCATCTGTTACAGGACATGAAGCAGTGGAATGACGTTATTCATCCCGTAGTCCTGGCGACTGACAAATAACGTCGCCTCCTCGAATGGCCTCAACAAACGGCAGGTGTCATGCATGAGCTACCACTGGCTGACATCAAAGTTACACAGGGGAGTACTTCTGTCTGCCTGGTATCATCAAAAAATCGTTTAATGGCCTTTCTCTGTTCATACAGTCGGTCCAACATGTGTAGGCTGGAATTCCAACGGGTGGAAACATCGCATATCAGAGTGTGTTGGGGGAGGCCGTTCTGCTGCTGCAACTCGAGGAGGGTGTTCCTTGCTTTGTACGAATGGATAAAGTGCATGCACAGTTTCAAGTTCAAGGACTGGCCCACCTTCTGTTCTACATATTTATGAAGTGCTGGTACTGCCTTTTTGGAAAATAAATTACGGCTTGGAACTCTCCATCTCGGCTCGGCACAAGCCATTAGTTCTCTAAACGGTGCAGAGTCACCATTTGGAAAGGGAGGGACTGCAGTACCAACAACTTGGACAGGAGCACGATCAGCTGCTGCACCTTAGGATGGTTGGACGCATACTGTTGTCTCTTTGCAATCGCCTCACTGAACGACTGCTGGCGCAATGATGTCAAAGAGAAACAGCTCCCTTCTGCAGAGGTGGTGGAGCCTTGACTGGCTGCAATGGCATGCGTGCCACTGGGCGCTGCTGCTGCTGCTGTTGCTGCGGCGGCAGGATGGACCACCACATCTGAGTCACGTTTCTCCCAGGCCACCGGATGGTGACGCTGCATGTGTTGACGCAGGGCCGTGGTGCCAACGTTAGCTCCCTGGCCACGCTTCACTTTCTGCTTACAGATTCTACATATACCCATATTCGGCTCCTCCGGTGTCTTAGCAAAGAACTGCCACACCGCCGAGTATCGGATTTTACCGCCAACGCTCCGCACTGAGTGACTACTGCCACCGCTGTGCCGCTACTTTCTTGGACCTGCGAAGCGGGTTTTTTACCCCATGGCCGCTTGGCTCCCGACCTCACACTGCTGCTACCCTGTTGACTCATGGCTACACAACCCACTTGCTGGCTGCGCCGCTGCCTGACGCACAAGCTGACGCCCTCTTCTCCTGACGATAATGAATCCCTTGCCTCACCGGCTCCCAAGTGCGGTCGGTCTGACGTTCCCACCGACTCTTGGCTGGGGTTGTCAGATGTCATCTGGGAGGAAGTGGATGACCTAGTTAACCAATCAAGAACCCTTGGGTTGCTAGTCAGTACACGGCCGCTAGATGACAGCGGCAGTTGTGGCCTCACCAAGTGACCCCTGCTGCGACGTCCCCTTGCTGTGCTGCGACCTGGGCCAGGAATGTTTGTGCCACTGCCACTCGCAGGTGAAGAGTCCCACCTCTCTGTATGAAAAAAATGTTTGTTTAAAATGTACAACATTTTTTGGATGAGAATTTTGTATATGATAATACACCCCCTGTATTTGACTAAAAAATTGAACCCAGTAACAAGCTTGGTAATTTTGATATAAAATTGCGTCCCCCAAAATTGGGCGGGGAAAAATTGATTGTATGTCCCGTTTAAAAACTCTGTGAAATTTTAAACTGAATTTAAAAGCACAAAAACGGGCTTAAATTAAAACCCTTGGGGATAAAATTTTATGCAAAGGGAAAATTTTTCTGTGGTGGTGAATAAACAAAGTTTCTTTTACTGATTTAAAAACTCCCAGAAAAACGTTTAAATTTAAAAACCTGGATGAAAATTTGCCCCAAAAAAATTTTAAAGGGAACCACAAATACTAGTTTTGTAGAAAGTTTTTTTTTGGGTTTTTTCAAAGCCAAACAACAAGGATAAAATTGAAATTTAAACCTTTGCTTGGGGAAATTTTGTACGGGGAAAAATGTATATATTTTGGCGGGGGGAAAAAACGGTTTTTTGGGTTTTTCCCACGGGCTGAAAAAAACGGAAAATTAAACCCCCTGGATTTTAAAAATTGGGGCCAAACAATTGCCCAAACCAAAAACTAGAAAGTTTGAAAGGCGTTTTACAATGCGGTTTTTTTTTACGCCACAAACAAGGATAAAATTGTAATTAACCTTTGTTTGAATTATGCTACGGGAAAAAATTGAAATATTTTTTGGCGTTAAAATTTGATGGTTTTTTGGGGTTTCACCACAGCTAAAACAACGTTTAAATTAACCCGGTTGAAAATTTGGGCCCAAAAATTTGAGCCCCCCCAAAAAATTTAGTAGCTTTGTAGGTGTTCCCATGCGTTTTTTTTTAGCAACAAAAGAGAAAAATTTTTGAAATTTAAACCCTTTTTGCTTGGGAATTGGGGCTAAGGAAAAATGTAAAAATTTTTGGGGCTTTTGGAAAAGGGCGGTTTTTTGGGAACCAAGGGAAAAAAAAACGTTAAAAACCCCCTGGATTTTAAATTTGGCCCCCCAAAAATTTTTGAGCAAAAAAAATTTTTGAAGTGGTTTTGTATTGAAAAAAACGGGGTTTCTTTAAAATTGAATACAACAGGAAAAGGCTTGGGTTCCCCTTGGATATTTTTGTGTGTGAGCAGATAGGTTTTTTTGGGGTTTAGCGGCAGCGTTTTTTCCCAAACGGGTTTCAGACCTTTCCCAAAAATTAGTTTTTGAACTTTTTGGGCAGCTTCTGAAAAAGTGGAACCCAACAAAAAATTTTCGCTGTTTAAAATTTTCTTTTCCCTTCAGAAACCTTTTCGGGCCGGGCGGGAAACCTTCCTGATCAGTACAGTGGAGGGGTATGGCCCCCGGGTTTACGGCCCGGCTTTTTAGTCGTTGACGTCACAAAACCCGCCGGTTTTTTTTGGCTTTTTCTGATTTGTCAGAAGGTTTTTCCCCTTCTTCCCCCCAAAGGGAGGGGCTTTGCCCCATGTAGCGCCAGGTGCTCACAGTTTTTATAAAATCAAAAGCCCCACTTCGTTCACCCGAAGCCCCCCAAAGTTCGATTCGTTCAAAAACAAAGGTTTTCCGGGAAATTCTAAACAAAATTTCCCATTGGGTTAAATAAATTTCCCTTTCTTTGTTGTTTTTTATTAAATATGTTGCTTTTTTTAATTAACAGTTTCAAACTTTTCCGGGTGCCCCAATAAAAATCTCCCTTGTCATTTTTTTTAATGGGGCCCAACGCAAAACGATTCGGGTTTTCCCTGAATACGGTTTTTTTTTTTCTTTCCCCCACCATGGTGGAAAAGTGAAAACCCTAGGGTTTCCCCCTGCAAACGGGGTTGTGCCCAAACCTTATGCACAACCAAATAAGTTAGAGGCTGTTTGGTTTTTTTTTAAAAAAGGCTTTTTTTTTAAATTGTAGTCATAAAAGTGGCCGCTTTTGTTTTTTTGTATTTTCTTTTTATTCCCATAAAAAAGGGAAAATTTCTTCTTGACTTCAAATCCCGGAAACCCCAAAATTTAACTTTTCCAAATTCCAGAATATAGTCCAAAAACCTGAAAATTTTTTAATTTTTCAAGAAAGACCATTTTAAATTTTTTAAAAACCCAAATATCCCCAAACTTTGTAAAAAGAAAGAAGTTTATTAAATTTTCAATGAAGTTTTTGGGCAATTCTGGAGAAAAATTTCTAAAGGGCCCCACTTTTATCTATTTTATTATTATTTATTATTATTAACTTTTTTTTTAAAAAAGGGCGCCATTGTTTCCCATGGCGCTGTACATTTGAGGGGGGCCCAATTTTACATGATTGTCAAGTGGGGTAAAATAAGGAAATGAAGACGTATAAACTGGTAAAGAGGGGAAGAGGGGGCCCCTGCCCGCGAAGGTTCCCAATTAAAAGGGGGGAGGGAAGGGGACAGGAGGAGAGGGGCGGGCCGGGGTTTGGGGGGGTAGTACAGTGGCAGGGGGGTTTTTTGTGGGTTTTATAGGCAACCCTGAAGAAATGGGTTTTAGGTTGTTTTGGGAAGCTGGGGTGGAGGGGCAAGAGTCTGAGGTGTTGGGGCAGGGGATTCCGGTGTGGGGGAAGCGGGGGGAGAGAAGTTTTGGGGAAAAGGTTTTTGGTGGGGAAAGCGGGATAAGAGGAGAACAGGAAAAAAGGGCCCTTGTGGGGCGGAGTTTGGGGAAAAGGGGAGAAAATCTGGGGGTTTGGGGCCCAAGTTGTATGGGGGGAGGGGTTTTGGGGGAGAGCCTTTTTAGGTCATGGTTAGCTTTGAAAGAATTCGGTTTGAGCTTTTGGGTTTAGCGTAAGGGTTGACGAGGGGAAGGAGGGAAAGTAGCGAGGGAGGGTGGAAAAACGGGCGCGGGATTTTGAGTTTTGGTTTGAGGGGAGCAGGTGCTAGAGGGGAAAGGCCAAAATAGAAGGATTTTGCGTAGCCCGGCCCGGGAGAGGGGAAAAGGGCAGGGGCGGCATTTTTTGGTGTTTTTGAGGAGGACAAAGGGAAATGCGAGAGATTTTTTTTCGGGGGGAAGCGGCGGCAGGGGTTGAGGGTTTGGATGTGTGGTTTGAAGGAAGAGCGGGGTCGGGGGAAATTCCCCCCAAGGGGCGGGGAAATTGGGAAAACAGGTGAGGGGTGTACCCCTTTGACAGTAAAATAGAGAGATAAGGGGGAGGGCATGGAGGGGGAGGGGGAAAAATTTGATGAATTTGTTTTTTCCACTTTTAGTTTTGGGGAGACGGGAGGAGAAAAAGGGGGGGAAAGGAAACGATAGACATTTGGGGACCCGGGTTTGGAAGAGAGGTGACTTTCTGGGGGAGTTTTTAAAAGCTGGGTGTCATCGCTTACAGGGGGGTAATGAAACCCCAATGTGAAGCTATGAGTTGCCCAGACCAAGGGTGTAGATAAAAAGAGTAAAGGCCCCAAGGCGGGCCCCCTGGGGGACCCAACGAGAGAGGCCGGGGGGAGGAGGGGGGGCCCCGAAAATTGAGGGTTGCTGTTTGCCCAATCGGGGACGGGGGACCCGTAAAGACCCGGTCTGGGATGTGGTGAGGAGAGGATGTGTAGAAAGGGGGAGTGGTCGACAGTGTCAAAGGGCAGGGACCTTTTCTAAAAAGGAGGGGAAGGAAATGGCGTTGGGGTTTTGGGCAGTTGTGGTTTTTTGGGTGACTTGGGGTTAGGGGGGTTTGGTGGAAGGGTTTGGGGGGAAAACCGGGATTTTTGTGAGCCCAAGAAGAGGGGGGGGGTGGGGGGGTGGGAAAGGTTGAAGGTAGACGTGCGGTAGGGGTTTTGGGGGAAAAGGGGGAAGTGAAATGGGGCGTTAGTTGGAAAGGGGGGGGAAAAAAAAGGGAGGGGTTTTTTAAGGAGGGGGGGGCCAGTAGCATTTTTAAAAGGAGGAAGGGAAGATCCCCGGGGAAACCGAAAAAATTTTGGGAAAAGACCCGGGTGGGGGTTTGGGTTTTAAAAAGCCACTCAAAGTTCTGGGATAATTTTGTGATGGCAGTGGGTCAAGTTTACAGGTGGTGAGGGGGATTTGGACGAAAGGGGGAAAGATTTTTCATGTGTAAGAGTGGAAAACAATTTAAGGGGGAAGAGATTGTGCAGATATAAAAAGGAAGGCGGGGGATGGGGGCTAAAGTTTATTTTGATAAGGTTGATCTTGGTAGGAAGTAAATTAAAAAGTCTTTTTGCTAAAAAGGAGAGGGGGGTGGGGGGGTTTTGCGGTGGGCGGAGGAGATTTTTAAAAGGGTGTTGAATAGTTGTCTGGGGTTTGAGACGAGAGGATTGAGATTGGGGGAAGAAAATCCTGTTTGGCTGGGGTTTGATTGCAGATTTAAATGAAATTTTGTAAATTTTTTGGTATGAGGAAAATTTTTGGGTTTGGAAAGCGGTTTTTTTTCCCAGGGCGTACTCCCAATTTCGGGGACCCTCGCCTCAGTTTTTAAAGTGGAGTGTGTGTCCCGGGTTGTCTTTTTGTTTTTTGCGGGTTCTGTTGGTGTGGGGGGAGCGAAGATTTCAAGGATGGTTGTGTTTGGGGTTGGTTTGTAAAAAGTGGGGGCTCCCGTCGGGCCCATTAAATGAGGAAGGTAGAAAGGGTGTAAGGAATCAGAGGGATGTGAGGGTTGAGGTTTGTAAGTTCCTGCGGGGGTCCCATAGATGTGGGAAGGGGAAACCCGGGGTTTTGGGGGGGAAAGATGGTGGAGAAGGTGAACAGATTGTGGTCAGATATTGGGGGGGGGGGAGTTTTAGAAGTCAGATGGGGGCAGAGGCGGGTTTAAGATTTAGGTTTCCCGTTGGTCCCTCTTTTTGAGTGGTCCAGAGGTAACTGGGAGAGTTTAAAGGAAGAAAGAGTGAAAGGAGTTTTTTTGGAAGCCCGTGTGGGGGGGTTTTTCAAATTTGGGGTATTGAAGTCTCCCCTGTTAAAAGTGGGGTCGGGGAAAGGGAAAAAAAAGAGGGCCCGGGAAGGGAAAATGGTCAAGGGGAAGGCCCGGGGACAGGGCCCCGGTGGTCGGGTTGACAACAGCCACTTGAAGGGGTTTGGGGGGGCCTTTGAGGGACGAGTGCACATCAAAGGAGGAGAGGGTGAGGGAAGGCAGAGGTGAAGGGGGGGACAAAGGAACAAGTGCAGACGGAGGGGGCCAAAACTCCGCCATGCTTGTTTACCAGGGGGGGGAGGGGGGTTTTGGGATGTTGGGGGGGCCCCCAAAAGGGGAAAAGGGAGAAAGGGGGGGCTGTGTAGAGGGGGTCAGCCCCGTTTCGGTCAGACCAAGGAAGAGGGAAATTTTTTGGTTAAAAAAGGGCATTTTATGTAGGAAAGTTTTTTTAAAATAAAGACCCCGGGATTCCCCGAGAGCGAAAGGGGAGGGGGTAGGAGGGCAGGGGTCAGAGGGGAGTTAGGTTGATGGGGTTAAAAGAATTTGTAAAGGGGGGCAAACGGTTAGAAGAGGGGGAGAAATTTTTGGAAAAAATATGGGGGGGGGCCCCGGGTTAGGGGATATGTCCCAGAGCCAGGGGCCGTTTGAGGGGGAGGGTGAGAGGTGGGGGTAGGAGAAGGGCAAGGTTAAACGGGTTTGTTGGGGCGGAGGGGATTAACAGGGGGGGAAAAAGGTTGGTTTGGGAGCCCGACAGGTGAGGAAAGGGGTTTTGAAAGCATGGAGAGATTTTAGAGTCATTGCCCAGCGAGGGTGTTTGGGGATATGCAAATTAGTGGGAAGGAAAAGTGGAGATAAGGATAATGGTGGGAAGGAAAAGCAAAAGTGCCAGCCGTTTTGGGAAAAATTTTTAATTTGGGAAAAAAAAGAAATAGCTGTTTAAAAACGCAATCCTTGTGCATTCATGGTTTAATTTTGGATTTTTTCACACCCAATTTGGGGCACTTTGAGCAGGGGCCCCCCGGGGCCCCAAAAGGCCCCCCGTGGAATTTTTGCATGGAAAAAAAGGGGTAAAAAGGTTGGTCACTGGGGAACCCAAAAAGAACCAGGAAAATTGAGAAAATCATTTGTAGTTCCCCAACAAAAAAAAAATTAACAACGTAATGCATTTGGAAAATTAAACTTTTAAATTTTTTTTTTCCCCACATTTTGAAAGCTATTCTTTTTAGCGAGACAACCCTTTTAAATGAACCTGTTTTTACTGCGGGGTTATTTTTTTTAGGGACTTTTAGCCCAAAACAAAAACGGCCCAGGGGAAACCCCCCTTTTTAAATTGGTTTTACCCTTTTTTTCCACGTAATTTTTGCCCCGGGTTTTTCCCCCCTCCAGTTTATAAATTTTGTAGAACCCTTTGGTTGAAGTTTCGAAACGGGTGCAGAAGCCCTTCGATCTCAGGCACATAAAGCGCCGCGGGCGCCCGTAATGCCCCTAATTTTTGGATGCCCTGATTAAAAAGAACAGAACGGGGACGCACCAGTTTTTGGGTAAAAAGGGACGCCCTAGGGCAAGCTCCATCAGCATGCCCCCCTTAAGAGATACACTACGGTTTGTTGATAAAATTTCCAGTGATCAACAGTCCCTGTCGTGAGTAAAGATACCCAAAGAATGTCATGATTACTCATTTAAAGGAAAATAAATAAGGGAAAGGAGGGGGTTCTAACGGTCTATAATAAACCCTTAAAAAAAAAAAAGAGGTATCCTGCCCCTAAACCCCTTCCCTACCTAACAGCATGACAAGGGTGGCTCCACTGTATGTGTATAGTTGAAAAAAACACCCTATCTCTTGAAGGTTGTTGTCCCAAATCTGTCCCGACGCGTGTCCCCCTCTTAATAGATTAGAAGGTTCATCAGGGGACTAATATCCAAACAATAAATTAAACTATGATATTGCAACAACCCAGAAATGTATTGGGAATGATCAAATTGGTGTAAAATAACACCACAAGTTGGCAGGAGATGATACCTTGGCTCCAAATTTTAATAAAGGGTCTCCTTATGATTTTAATCTTACATCACGAAAAAGGGATGGAGAATTGGCTTAATATAACAAACCGTGAGTGTATCTCAGTCTAAGGGGGACATGTATGAAAACGGCCTATGTCTAAGACCTTCTTTGTTGCCCACAGCAAAAAATCAGAGCTCCACTTTTGTGTTTTAAGGACTATTTTAAAAAAAAGGGGGAGCTGTGGGAACAAAGAAAGTCTTAGTTTAAGACATTTTCAAAATGTGACCCTCGTGTTTATTTGGATCTGGACTTTACACCCTATAATTGTATTAATTTGAAGAGCTATACTAAGTAATTATTCAATAAACACTTTACGACTTTTTATATATAAAATGTATTAAAGGTTACAGTATTGCTTAATATTTATATATAATATTTATTAAAGGTTACAGTATGTTTTATGATGGGGATTGCTTAACACTAGAATAGATGGAGTCATTTTGACTCCTTTCGTTTTTTTTTCTCTTTTGTGACTACATTTTTCAGAATTTCCGGGTTGAAACCGGTGACTTTTCCCCAAAATTTTGTGAAAAAAAATTTTGGGAATAAATAATTTTTTGGGAAAAATTTGCGCGTTTTTTTTTAAAATTTACTAAGAACTATAAGGAGTCATTTGATGGCACATATACCCCCCCGTATGTCTGTGTGAGGTACGTCCCCAGACCCGCATCTAAAAAAAGCAATTTAAGACTTCTTTTTGACTATTTACATCACGCATTGGTTCCCCGAAGAGACCGTGGTGGGTCGAAACTGTTGGGACATTGTTGGTCACTCGTAAAGGGGGGTTGATTATGGGTTGTCCCCCTACCAGTGTGGGGGCCGCCTTGCGGGGCGAGTGCCCCAAAATTGGACCGGTCGGAGACCCCCGGACTCGTTTAAATCCCATGTTTTTTTTGTGCACAAATTATGTTATTTGGCACCCATGTGTTGGTCTGATTTTGTCTAATGCTCAGCCCCAATTATTTTAATTTGTGAAGTAAAAGTTAAAATTTTTTATTTTCACACAAATTTATACGCACTCCTTTTTTTTGGTTTTTTTTTGTCTTATGGATGGAGTAATTTCTGAGTCTAAGAAAATTTTCAGGAAAAGGTTTTTTTTAGTCATTTTGACTCCCCCTATATTTGAGGTCCTTTTGTCACTAAAAGTTGCTAAAAAGGTTTTGTGCATCATTTTTTCACTATGTCTTATTTACCACTGATGTCATATAGATGTAGTTTAAGTTACTTTCATCATGTTTACATTTTCCTTGTGTTTTTAACTGCTTGTAGTTACTGTGTAATGCTAGAAACAAAATAGCTTGTTTATCTTATGCTAATGAAGGGTGGTGTTTTTCTAAGGTCTAGCAGGAGAACCAGTATTTCCTGATAGTAACCTTTGACTATCAGTTCAGCTGAAGAGACAAAGAGAACAGACGCAGACATACGAGCTCGAAGACTCATCAGGTATGAAATAGTTATGAAGATAGTTTAGCTGCCTGTCAACTGATTCAGCCCACCTCTTTTGAAGTGGCATAACAGTATATTATTTCTTTTAGTTTTTCATTTCATTTCTATTGTACAGCAGGAACTATATAGAATTATGGAATATTGTGAGGAATATGGAGAGAAACTTTGATAAAGCCTCAGGATATTCTGGCTACTTTGCAATCCATACCGAGAATGAACGGAATCCTGAAATTGCAGAACAGTATTTGATTCTGACAGTGATTGAAGTGATTATCATTCCTCAGAACAAATCAAGTGAAAGTCGTGAAGACTCAGAAGGAACCAAATCCAGAAGTAAGTAGTTAATTGTAATTTATTTGTCTCTACCACTACACTGAGTTAGGACCTGTGCACACTAGCAATTCTGACTGTAATAGCCATCTGGATATTCTTGCCGCAATACAGGCGTACCTGCCCGCTCATGTCTGAAGCTCCGCTCCGAACCCCGGGCCTTGAGCCGCTGTCAGGGACAGAGCAGCGCTTGCTTTCAGCGCAAGCACGGCTCTGTCCCAACAGCGGCTCCAGCCCCGGGGTTCTGAGCGGAGATTCAGGTATGAAACTCCGCTCTGTACCTGAGCGGTGCAGGTACGGGCCGGATTGTGGTGAAATATTCCGGGTCTGGTATATTTCCGTCTAATCCAGCCAGTGTGCTCGGACCCTATACAAAACAAAAATTCTAAATATTCATCAACTTTTTTTTCCAGATTTTCCAAGCACAAAGTTCAACTGGGATCGGTCTCATGCATTATGTTAGCCCTCGTGACCATCCTCCTTGGTCGTGGACATGAAAAAAACAGCAAAACGTCCCAGAAATGTGAAAGAACAACAGGTAACGAAGGCGTCGTGAGCGGTAATGCAACAACAACACCAGAGAAGGCTATTGAAGGAAAACTAGTTTTCAGCGGATGTATTCGAATGGCAACCTGTTGAAATTGGAGAACACTTGCCTGGTAGGCGTTACAGCCCATAAATATAATTCTTTCGAGAAGCACCTGGCCCTACATGGAACACGCCAGAAGAAATATCATGTATCGATTAGTCCTTTTGAAGCGCATGGCGTTTAATTTTTGGAATTCCATATATATGTGACACAATATAAAGAAAATACGCTTTGCAGAAGCATGCAGGAACAAATAATTTACAATTTACTCTATCTGATTGGAAAAAGGAGCTAGATGCATTCCATTGCGATATGTTCCTATTGCAATCGTGGAATATCTGGCACGAACCCGTCACTCTCTATTAGCAGTATTTGGTGTAATGACTGTGGAATACAGTTTTTCAAAGTGGCCGACATGTCTAGGGACCGCATTTGTTGAAATTATGAGGGTTTTACACAGATTTGATGAGAAATCTACTCGATCGGGAGAGACTGCAAAACGACATGTTAGCTCTCTTATTTATCATGTTGGACAGGTTTATTGAAAATTGTAGTTGCGTGTTACAAACCTGGCCCATACATAACTGGTGGATGAGCAACTTTATCCAAGCAAACCTAGGTGTCCATTCACATGCAGTACATGCTTCAAACCAGATAAATATGGCCACAAATAATTGGTGCTGCTGTAGGAGTGATTTTTAAAGGATAAGCAATATCTGGCAAATGGCTTCCCTATCTAGGCAAAGATGACACACGACCGTGCTGAGACCGTTTGAGCGTGACCAGAGTGGAGTAATGAAGTTATTGTGACCCGTTTTGAAAAAAGGTCGCAATTGTTACAACCCGTATAAGTTATTTTCTTCAGTAAAATTATCTAAAACCAGCGTTAAAATGCAAAGGAACAACCATCTGTGGGAACACGGAAGAAGATAAGCGAGAAGTGCCTAAAGTAGAATAAAAATCCATGAAGAAAAAAAGAGATTGTACAACACAGTGTTTAGGAAATGAAGACAATTTTACACTTACAGTGATATCAAGGGAAATGTCAACAAAAATGTGTCATTTTGAGTTCCGTCCATCAGAAGTTGTGTGTTGCGTCTGATTCCTCGCTAAAAAGAACTCCAGAAACGTAAAGTTTTACAATGAAACGAAATATGGAGTAGAAGTAGGTGGTGATCAGATGCACGAGAAATATACCACACGAACATGCACTAGGAGATGGGAGCCTGTTCATGCATTTGAAAATCGCCTAGACTTTGCGGGTATAAATGCAAGGAGTATATTCAAGGAGATTACCCACCAAAAAATGTCACGCAAGGCATTTTTGCAAACGCTTGTGAGAGAGTTGAGTGGTCTTAGTGTCACAGGGGATAGGGATAAAGGGTCCACGTCCCAATTTTTAGCATTCTCCAGAAGTGATGGATTACAAACAAAATTTTGCCAGATCAAAGAAAAGTGCAAGAAAAATAGACTGCCTGTCGGCAATTGTAAGGACTTGTGGTAAGTCTTTGTGAGGGGCAATGTACCTGCCATAAATCAACGGCAATGCCTAAAAAGCAAAACACAAAATGTTTAAAGGTGAATTCTTGCGCCATATTTTCATTTTTAGCTTCCTCTACCTACATTTTTCTCTGCTTTTTGTTTCTTCAGTTGTTGTTTATATGTGTGCACTTGAAAAAAAAATTTGAAAACGACTATTATAATTATCTGTTATTTCTGTAGAAAAATAAGAAAAGCAAAAAAAACAACAAAAGGCATTCACAGTTGTGATCTCCCAATAAATAATACATACAAAAAATAGAATTAGTTAATAAATAACCACAGAATGAAACTCTAAAATAAACGAAAACAAGCAAGGATTCAAAAGGACTCCTTTCAGTAGTTCTAGGCGGGTCACGAGGTCAGTAGTCCTAGTGTTAATATTTCAGCAGTAACAACATGAGCATGGCCACCAAATGGGGTTTTGCCATCCTAGACATCAATGGCACATCAATATAATATGTCATCAATGTCAAATAGATGCAGGTGTCACCTCTTAGACCCACACCCCACTCCAAAATGGACCCCTGAAACTTCTGAATAGAGAAGTGACTGTACAAGCATGGCCTCCCTCTATTCTAGGTTTAAATCCCAGAGGTGGACAACATTGATGGAAATACCCCTTTAAGTACTTTTTGTAAGTCCACTTTAAAGTAAGCATTGAGCATGCAGGTTTGAGAAGGATATCTGAAATTAGATCTAAATGATGTCATTTTCTGCTAGACCTTTGGGATCTTGATATTTTAGAGGTGCATTATTGTGTCAAAGCTTGGACCCACTTTGACCCTGGCCTCTCTCGTGATTCCCTTCTATAAGGGGGCTCTGAATAGATCTGCATCAGCCCAAATAATGCTTCATATGGTTACAACTAAAGACTACATGTGGCCTCTTGAAAGTCCAATGAGGCCTCTAAGTACATGCATATAATGCTCCCCTTAAGATCTTTAAAATGCGATTATCCCGTTTCCCAGGATTTTGAGGAATTTCAGCAGAGGAAAGGAAATCTGCACTGCAGCACGGAAAATTTCTATTTCCAATTTTTTCAATTGTTAATCTTTTATTATGACCTGTTTTGGAATACAAATTTATCCAGGGTTTCTTTTTTACAGCAATGTGCTGAAGTCATGGTCATGGTCAGTTTGCTGGTTTTATTATATAGATCCATATGTTAACAATAACTCCAGTTTTATGTGTTTTCCTCTTCTACCACCACAGCTGGTCTGTGTTTCCTTACAACCCTTACCCTGTGAAATTAAGTACATACAAAGAGCACATTGCATTGTGACTATACTGTATATCAGATTCTCACACAGATATGCTGGATTATTTACAAAGGTCACACAATGAATGATGTATATATACACGTAGTTACATAAAGTGAAAGCCACTAGGCTGTGATTCCTCTTCCTCCAATGGTGTAGCTGTGCACTATGTGGCCATTGACATGTTTTGGAGGTTTGTGGCTCGTTGAATTCCGTTGTGTGAGTTATGTTCATTTGAAAGATACAAACACAGTGACCTGCATAAACAAAGTGAGACAGACTTGAATTACACATTTAGAAGCACATAGACATGCTGACTTAACTAGACAACACAATCACATAACTTCTAACATGTGTATAGCAGACATACACAAGGGAATAGGGGCTGGGTATAAACAATGTTCCGGACTCGCTAGACTATTTCAAAGTATTGAACAAAAAACTGCACAAGGGAAAATATGAAAAACAAATGTTACAAAATATGTATGATATGTGATAAAAGGAGGAGAAGAGATCTGAAAGAAATACACGGAGGAGATTGAATTTCCCTTTCAAAATTTGATGGAACAACAGAAGAAAACAAAAAAACAACATTTCAAGCAGAAATTGTTACTGCTACCCCTGACTAGTTCACATGTAAAAGAGACAAACCAGATTTGACTCCCAATACCCACACATTGATATTTGTAGCTGAAGAGGGATCACTATGTATATACAGTATATACCGAAAAAGTTTTTTTACATATATATATAATATATATGTTGTGAGTTGTCTATATATGTTTATATATATATATATATGTTGTGTCTATTAAAATATATTATATATATATAATATAAATATTTATGTTGGTGTTGGAATATATATATATATAAATATGTGTGTGTGATATATAAAAAAATATAATCTTTGGTGTATATATATATATATATATGTATATTTGTTGTGTGTGTGATACATATAAAATATTAATATATTATATGTGTTTCAAATAAAATACCCCCAAAAATAAAAAAAAAAAAAAACCCCAAAAAAAACATAATGAAAAAAACATTATGTATATATTAAAACAAATAAACAAAAAAAACTAAATAAATAACCCCCCTTCCCCTGTTTTACTTTACAAGGCCCCAGATTCTCGCCTCAGGTATGGCGAATAATCCCCCAGTACCTGGACCTAGCCCGTGGGGAAAGCCGTCACTTCGTTTGTGTCAGCTGCATTAGGCAGTTGGCACATGTTTACCCCAAATAGTTTAGCTGTGGAAACACAGCTTAGTCCGGGTCCGGCTTTTACCGGGAGCAGTCAAAGAGTTGGGTGGGTGGCTGCTCCCCCATGTTCCAGTGCCAGGGTTTCATCTGGCTATATAGGTCAGCTAGTCAGCTGACTGTGGGTGTGTCTGCAGTTACAGGCCAGGAAGTTGGGCCTGAGAGGCTACACCACAAGCTCCAAGCTACAAGACGATAGTAAGGATTACTTTTGTTTAGTTAGCGCTCGAACGAGCAGGAGTTTGTTTTGTGTACTCTTTGTAGTGACATATACGTTTTGGCTGCCATCCGCACAATAAACGCCGGACAAGAACCGTGCTTCTGCTACAAGGCTGTCTGTGTCTCCATTTGCCCTGGGACTTCGCTGTACCACCGAGCTTACCCCCTTACAATATATATATTGTATATATGTATATAGTTATATATGTGTATACATATATATATATATATGTGTAATATTACTGTGTGTATCATATATATGTATGTGCGTAATATATACTATATATATATATATATATATATATATATATATATTGTGAGGGGGACCAGCAACAGGTAGGCAGCGTGGGCTTCAGCAGACAGAGACAGGGACACAACTTACAGTTCAAGACCAGGCGTTGCCCGGGTTTATTTCAGCAGGTGCAAACAACACAAAATAAAACAAGCCTTTAGCTTCAGGCAAACAGAAAATAAATACCTGCTCGGCAGAGATCTCACTAGACACAGGATTCCCTGACTAGTACTTGGCACAGCTTGTGCATTACAGCAGGTTCCTTCACAGACGGTCTTTCCTCTGAGACCCAGAATATACATCAGACCCCGTACTGGCCTGCAGGCCCAGGCTTTATAGGCCTGAACCCCGCCTCACCTGGGGCGTGGGAGTGGCCACCCACCCTGCTCTTTGACCACTCCAGGAAAAGCTGACCAAGACTAAACGGACTGGAACCGTTATACTAACACTGTGTCAGTAACATAGTGTTACTGACACACCAACTGTCTGCTTCCCTTCACCGAGACCAGGCTTCTCGGTGACACACATTGCTCCACATACTCCCCAAGGCCGCATAGGAGAGCATTCTAGGAGAAATATATCTCCCCTCAATAATGCCGCCTGTCACTGTCTCACAATATATATATATATATATATATATATATATATATATATATATATATATATATATATATATATATATACATATATATTATATATATATATTTTTCGGTACATACTGTAAATACATGTGTATATATACCTAAGGGTCCAACTGATATACATACAGCGGGTGAAATAAGTTTTGAACACGTCACCCATTTTCTAAATGAACATATTTCTAAAGGTGCTATTGACATGAAATTCTCACCAGATGTCCAAACAGGCAAAGAAATTACACCATATCCATAAATTAAGCTATGCATAAAAATGAGAAATAACACAGGGGAAAAGTATTGAACACACTTACTGAAAGGTATTTATTCCTTCATACAAAAGCCTTCGTTGGTGATGACAAGACGCCTCCTGTATGGAGAAACTAGTCGCATCCATTGCTCAGGTGGGATTTTGGCCCACACAAACACTCTTCAAATCCTGCAGCTTTTGTGCTCTCCTTCTATGAAATCTGAGCATTAGTTCCCTCCATAGAATTTCTATTGGATTCAGCTCAAGTGATTCTCTCGGCCATTCTAGCAGCTTGATTTTCTTTTTCTGAAACCAATCGAGAGTTACCTTGGCCGCGTGTTTGGGATCATTGTCTTGCTGAAATGTCCACCCTGGTTTCATCTTCATCATCCTGGTAGATGGCAGCAGATTTTTATCCCGAATGTCTTGGTACATTTGTCCATTCATTTTTCCCTCAGTTATATGAAGTTTACCAGTGCCGTATGCTGAGAAACAGTCCCCCACCATGATGTTCCCACCTACACACCTCACTGTCGGTGTGGTATTTTTGGGGTGATATGCAGTGCCTTTTGGCATCCAAACAAGCATCCAAAGAGTTAATTTTGGTCTCATCTGACCAGAATATATTCTCCCAGTATTTCACAGTCTAAATGTTGTTATTCTAACTTTAAATGAGCTTGATAATGCTTTTTGTTCTTCTATGGAGTCTTGCGTGGTGAGCATGCATACGGGCCATGGAACTTGAGCGTGCATACAGGACATGGTGGTTGAGTGCATTACTTATTGTTTTCTTTGAGACACTTGTACCTGCTGATTACAGGTCATTTTGTAGCTTTCAGGTGGTCCTTGACTCTCAGACAACTCTTCTGATAATTATTTTCACTTGCAGTGAGCATCTGGCTGTAGCCAGTTTATGGTGAAATGATTATTTCCACTTCTGGATTATGGCCCCAACAGTGCTCACCAGAGCCTTCAGTAGTTTAAAAATTCTCTGTAAAAAAAAAAGCCATCAGTATGGTTTGCAACAATAAGTTTGCACACTTCTGGAGGCAGCTCACTGTTTTTTCCCATCCTGAGATGTTTCTTGTGTGGCACCTCCTGTTAATGAGACACTTTTTTATGGGCCATCAGTTGAACCAGCTTATAGTATGTTTCCCTAAGTGGCAGGTTTGCTTTGTGTTTTACTGATAGATTTCAGCTGCTGCCACAACTCTTCATGGCTTTTTACACCTCTCGGTCTTTCTGTGTTCAATACTATTTCCCTGTGTCATTTCTCATTATTACATATAACTTAATGTATGGACATCTATGGTTGGATGTCTTTGCCTGTGTGGATTGGTTGGGTTGTAACCAACATCTGGTGAGAATTTCATGTCAATAATACCTTTAGAAATATATTTACTTAGAAAATTAGTGACGTGTTCAATATTTATTTCACCCGCTATATATATAATTATTTTCCTAATTATTTTTATTTACCTATAGGTGCTGCTTTGCAATGTATTTTAGGTCTTTATTTTAGGCTTTTTTTTTCCTATGGAAGAGGCCAAAAGGCGTGGTATGTAAGGAGAATTAAATGGGATAACCTTCACACGATGTCAGAATCTTCTTTAAAGAGGTTGTCTCACTACAAAGATTAGCTTTCAAGATGTAGGGACCGGTAAGTCAAGACTTTTTTTCAGATACATTCCTCTTTTGATATTACCTTGTTTAGAGATAAGAGAGATTTTATCTGCTCTTAGTAACACAGGTTTCTCATTCTGCTCTCCCTTCGTGAGAGAGATCAGGTACTGATGTCACAAAGACGGAAGACAACTTGAGAACAGAGTGTGTAATCTCTAACAAACAATTGAGATTAATTGTCACGAGTAGCGCCGCAGCCCCCGGTCCGGGCTGTGGGCGCACTTGTCCCCCCATGTCCTCTTCTGGGGGACAGGTGAGCAGTCCCGTGGTCCGCATGTCGGGCCGCGGGCGCACTCCCTCCCTTGGGCGCATTCACTTACCTTGCCGCACTCCTCCTTCCTCGCGGCTATGTTGCCTGCCGGTGCGCGCGTGCGACGGCTTTCTCAGATTTAAAGGGCCAGCGCACCGGCAATTGGTTTTGCCTCCCGCTGACCCTATATAAGGGCTCCACTTCCTTTACCACCCTGCTGAATCCATAGTGTCCTGGTGAAAACCGGTGTAGCAGCCAGTGTCAGGCAGCAGCAGCCAAAGCAAATAGGATCATGGGGTGCATTAAAAGGGGCATAGATGTACATGATGAGAACATTATTCTCCCATTATACAAGTCACTGGTTAGACCACACATGGAATATTGTGTACAGTTTTGGGCACCAGTGCACAGGAAAGACATTGTAGAGCTTGAACAGGTACAAAGGCGGGCAACAAAAATAATAAAAGGACTGGGTGGACTACAATACCCAGAAAGATTAGCAAGATTAGGGTTATTTAGTTTAGAGAAAAGACGGCTTCGGGGGGACATAATAAATATGTTTAAATACATCAAGGTCAATATAGAGATCTCTCCCAAGATTTATTCATACACAGGGCTGTATCTAGAACAAGGGGGCATCCTTTACGTCTTGAGGAATGAAAGTTTCTACATAAACATAGAAAGGGATTCTTTACTGTAAGAGCAGTGAGACTATGGAATTCTCTGCCAGAGGGACTGGTCATGGTGAATTCAATAACCGAGTTCAAAAAGGGTTTGGATTCATTTCTGGAGCGTAATAATATAACAAGTTATAGTGACTAGGATTGAGGAGAGGGGTCATTGATCCAGGGATTTTTCTGATTGCCAGATTGGAGTCAGGAAGGAATTTTTCCCTAAAATGAGGACAATTGGCTTCTACCTCATTGGGGGTTTTTTGCCTTCCTCTGGATCAACACCTTAGCACAACAGGCTGAACTAGATGGACGACTTGTCTTTTTTTAGCCTTACAAACTATGAAACTATTCCGCTCCCTGGTGTGGTCTGTACCACCGCTTGCGGCGGTCCAGTGGATCCACTATCAGGGCTTGTTACATTAATTACTTTAGGTGGCTCATTTTGAGCTCTGAAGCCTTCTGCACTATAGGTTACATCTACTGCATTCATGTCAGTGCAATTAGAAGAGCAGAAAGTACAGAGTTGACATGATATTCACTGTTATAGAACATCCTGACCAGGAAGAGTGAGGAAGTGTAAATCTGAAGCTGTCTGTGTGCTCTGTAAAACAGCATGATGACACAACCCCTCTAAGATAACCAGATAATCATAGAACTGATACATTGTTTGCATGTTATTTCTTGTTGCCTAATATATTTCTGTCTACAAAGGCCACCATCAGGGAGCAGAGACCAAGACAGAAAGTTTACTGCAACACAGTCACCAGCTACAACTTTCATCTAAAGTAAATGCCTCCAAATGAGAATTGTGCACTGTATATATTTATCCTGTAACCGCCAAAAATCTAAGCTGAGCCAATGATGTGATCACAACAAGACCTCTTCCAACATCACCAATAGTCTATAAAGTTTACTGCCCTGCACATAAGAGGTTAAATGTAAAGACATCAAACCCATCTTAACTCTTGTTCAAGAAGGTAGAGAAGATGGCTGCTTAGCTTATTATTGAAGTTATAGAGCACATGTTTCCTTTTAATAACCAAATTAATTATGTGTCTAAATAGGTAAAAATAGGTGTAAGGTGTGAGTATCATTGTATTTTTCCCCCACAAATCAATAGAAATAGTGGTACAAGTGATAACAAACTTTGTAATTTAACTTATTCAGAAAAATGCTTCTCTTCTCTTGCTTAATTTTGCCTCCTGTACTGATCTATAAGTAATATCCATGACCAGAGAGAGAGAATTAAAGATGGACTATTACAGCTGCTGCCAATAGGAGTCTATGGAGGGGGGAAAGGAGGTGGATGAGGAAGGAGCAGCTCAGCTAGAGATAAGTTTAGATATACAGAAACACTGCTGCTGCCTACTGTTAGTGTTCTAACTTACCATAGTGATGAATTCATACCTACACTGCCCAGTACTTACTTATAATGTACTCTACTGTTGAAGGTGTGCCACAGAAAGAGGTGGTTCTTCTGTGTGCTGTGAATGGGAGACATCATAGTAGCTAGTCTCTGACAACTCTAGAGCTGAGATCGGGGAAAAATGACAAAGATGAACTTCAGGGACCAAAGATGGAAAGTACACCCTGAAATCTCTGCCTTAGGAACCAAAGGAGATTGACTCTATCCATCACTGTCTTCCATCTTTAACACTGAGTGGTGGTTAAATGTGTTTCCCATGTGCACAACACCTTCTTTAAAGGGTAAGGCCTGTTGGTATCAGTTAATCATGTTTCCTAAGGTAGACAAGCTGAGACCTTTAGAGTGGTTTAGCTAATCTTTACAGCCCTAGATTACATAGGGGTTCCAAGTACAGGATCCCCCATGTTTATGAGGTCCTTGCCTTACTAGGACAACATCTTTATGACTTCTATTTGTTATTCTATATGTTGTAACCTAGTTTGTCAGCTTCACTACATTTTTATATTTTACACTTTTCTGACATTAAATGAACTTGTAGAGACCTACTAGGTATTAGATGAATAGAATTGATTTTAATAAAGAAAACTTGAATCTTCGATTCACATTACACATAACAAGCATTATTTAAAAAAAGTCAAGCAGTTTAAAAAAATTACATTCAAAAAGTCAAAGTTAACAGAACTTGAAAATGAAAAATTGATTATAAATGACAAATACCTCCTCTCCAGGAAATAAAATTCTCAAATATGTAAATTGTAAGAAGATGAAGGCGCATATTGGATCTTTGAAAACTAAGAGGACTCAGATCATTATCTTACCCATCTCGCTTTTCAAGGGCTCAATCCTGGGATAAAGAGAATGAAGAAGTATTACGTTATATATTCACTATAAGGAGAAACCAGATGGCATACACCCTGGAGTACTGGGCTTAAGTAACTTAGCTCTGTGACAAGCAGACCACTAGATTTATTTTTAATCTTCGGGAACGGAACTTATTCTGTTGCAATGCCATAGGATTAACAGTTAGCAGATGTAGTGACGGCATTTAAAAGGGAAATGAGAACTCACACTGGGAATTCCTTACCTGTAAGATGCATAGTAAGACTAAAACTTCACCAAAGTTCCTCATCAGAGATCTGCAATCTGCGGCATGCCAGCTGCTGTGAAACTAAAAATCTCAGCAAGGATTGATAGTATGCTATGAAGCTCTGCAAACTAGGACTCATTTCATATCTCCTAACATACTATGGAAGGGTAGGCACTACATGCACCATTATATAGTGCCTCCTTTACATATATTCCAAATGTCAGCGGCACACTATCACGTTTAGTGTTAGGACTCACCTGTGCTGGTGTCCCCTTGACGCAATTAGGAGGTGAGCTTAAAGACTTTTGATCAAAATTGTGAACTAAGAACCCCAAATTTTCATATATCCTTAGCAGTAATACATTTTTAAAAAAAATGCCTATATGCCTTTGATGTTTACTTAGTTGATAGTGTGCCGCTGACATTTGGAATAGATGTATGTTATTGCCTCGCCAGTGTGCACCTATACTTATTTTTTTCAAAAAAATGTATTTAGATGTGCATAGCCAAACAAGGTTTTTTTTAGTCTGTATGAGGAGTGGCTGCCTCATTGGCTTTTTGCACCCCTCCCATCTCCATATGTTTTAAATCAGTGCAGGCTATTCAGTTGCTAGTCCTTTTCACTAAAAAAATCACAGAAAAAATTCCCTCAGGAACAAATAATATCTATATGGATTTGGAACAACAAGCCAGTCACTGAAAAAAATCCTAAACAAATCCAAACTTAAAATAAAATTTTTTTTTAAAAAATAAACCCTAAAAAATACGTTACTTTCCCAAAATCAATTTCAATAAATTATTTATATAAATTACATTACACACTGCCCTATCTTTTTTTCCCTACACTTATCGTCAAATAGCCCAAGTAATCGCCCCGAAAAAGGAAAGGCCCTAGTTTTGTAGGCCCCCCATTAAATCACTATGTCCTATCAACCCACCAGAAACATTAACTTTAACCGTAAATATCGAGTAAAGCCCCCCAGTATAAGCCGGGCACCTCTTTTGCCAAAAAAAAAACGGGAAAGTTATTGACTCGAGTATAACCTGGGTGGAAAACGCGGGGTAGGGGAAATTTTAAAAAAATAAAAATAGATCCCAATAAAATTACATAGGCAGCTTTAATTCCCCAAGCGTTCTAAATTAAGGCATTTAATGTCCCCCTAGGTGGTATAGGCAGTTTAAGTCCCCATAGGTGGAAAGGGGCACATATTCCCCCATTTTGGGGGCAGGTATAGGTAGGTAAGGTAGTATAGGCGGGTATAGGCAGTATAGGCAGGTAAGGTAGGCTTATGGGGCAGTATAGGCAGGTATAGTAGTACTGGGCAGGTAAGGGCCCGTCTGGAGGTAAGGTGGGCTTATAGGCAGTATGGCGGGTAAGTAGTACTGGGCAGATAGGCAGTACAGGCGGTATAGGTAGGTTAGGCATACTGGCAGGATACTAGACGGCAAAATAGGCATTACTGGGCAGTATAGTGGGGCTTAAGGCATACAAGGCAGGGTATGGGTAGTATAGGCAGGTATGGTAGAAAGGGCAGGTATGTAGTACGGGCAGGATAGTAGGCAAAGGGCATACTAGGCAGGAAAAGGGTGTCTAGGAGGTTAGGAGGCTTATAGGCAGTCTGGCAGGTTTTAGGTAGTACTAGGCGGGGAAAAGGTTTTTCTAGGCAGGTATAGGTAGACACAGTAAGGTAGGTTTAAGGGGGAACTGGGCAGGAAAGGGAGTACTACAGATATAGGGATTTATGGGGGTTAAGTAGGCAAAGGCGAGTTTTAGGCAGGTATGGAGTACTAGGCAGGTATAGGTGGTTTATAGGAGTACTAGGCAGGTATAGGTAGAAATAGGCGGTTAGGTAGGCTTTAGGAAGTAAATGGGCAGGTTGGAGTACTAGGCGGAAAATAGTAGTAATAGGAGGTATAGGTAGGCTATAGGCATTTACTCGGCAGAAAGGCGTACTAACAGTATAGGCAGGTGTAGGGTTTTAAAACGAAAAAAAAACACTTACCTGGCTCCCCGGCTCCGTCCCCCTCACTCGGCCTCCTGTTTCTCCTGCGCGCTTTCCCCGGCCAGGCGGGGTGAGTCATCGGGGCCGCGAAAAACGGGCTTGAATCACGCTGCCTTGCCGGGGAGCCCCGGACAGCGCCCGGGGCCCATGCGGAGCAGAGCGCTGTTGTGCCCCGCATGGTACTCTTCACCTGTTTGCCCCCCCCGGAGGAGTCGCTGCAGGGGTGAGATGACGGGCAGTGCCGGGCCAGCGCAGGCCTGGACACTTCAGCCGTGCTCGGCCTTCAGTTATATGCGCCCGTGAGGAGCCGTTATAACTGAAGCTCCCTGTCAGCAGGGGGGCCATCGAAGCGCCCGAGTGCCGACAGTGACTCGATTAGCGGGGGGAGGGTTTTTTCAGCAATTTTTTGTGCTGAAAAACTCGGCTTATACTCGAGTTTTACGGTTAAATTTCTGTACGTTTTTTTAAAGTATATCAGTTAAAAGTCCAAACACTTTATCGTTTTCCCTTAGAGTCCCTTAAAAAGTCCCAAAGGGCTCCCATCCACTGAGATGAACACTGCAATTTTTCCTTTTCAATTATGGGGAAAAATGTCTAATTATCGCCGTGTGGAAAACAAAAGATCATTTTTCCCAAACATCATCTAAATACATAAAACCCAACCCTCGCGCTTTCCCCCTCCTATTTGGGGTTTCTCAGGAAGATCCCTGGGGACGTCACCGACTAAGATAGTATCTCCTCATATGCTGATTTTATATGTCCTGAAAACCCAACTTAAATAGGTTAAAAATTTGCCGCTGTTTACCGCCCTCAGGTGTGTCCCCACCCCCCCGGCGTCTTCAAAACCTATGCGCATGTCCCGGGCGTTAGGCGGCGTCATGGCAACCAGCGCCGTTCAGCCGCGCACGGCGCCGAAAATTTCGGCCCCCTAGGTCACTACTGCGCTGCGCTGAAAAGAGGGGCACCATGACAACCGCACCCCCTCAGCCCGCGCATGCGCCGAAGTCGGCGTCACATAATACTGCCAATGCCCCCGGTCATCAGGCCAAGATATCGGGCCAGCGAAACCCAACGCGCGTCCCACTCAGACTCTCCCCCCAATACATCTCAATTCTCAACATTTTGTTAGGGCAAGATGTCCGTTCTATTTCCCCTTTTAATCCAGGATCAAACCCACACCCTCAGCGGCACGCAAAACCCGAGCTTTCCACCCAAATCACATCCCAATAATTAATATAAGGTATAAAATCATAAGGGCAAACAGCAAAACTTAAAATTATTTATATCACATTTGGTTGTCTTTTAAAATAAAAAGTTTTCAGTTTTCCCCCACTTTTCCCCTTTGGGGGCCCAAATATCCCCTAAGAAGTTCTAAAGAGGGATCCCTAATAGAACACAAAAAACATCATTTGAAAAAATGAATTTAAATACAGGTGTAGCAAAGAGTATAATTTTTCGGGATAAAGAATTATTAACCCCTAGAAAAGTTCAAACCCAAAATGGTATTTCCCCAATAAACCCACCCATTTTATCCTTATGAGCTACAGGATCCCAAAGACCGTTAAATATATATGCCCAGGAGTTTAAAAAATAAAACAGCCAAAATTTTGACGTTCGTTAAACCCCCTCTGGCTGTATCTTTTTTCATCTAAAGGTCCATCGTTTCCTTACAAAGTTTTTTTTTATCAGATTTCCCTTTCTTAATGTCGATTTATTTTTTCCCATACACAAAAATCGGGGCCCAGGAATCTCCCTCATTTTCCCACCCAGATAGCCTGGCAAGGGGGGGTAAAACGTCATGTGACTCCCCTAGGTTCACCAATGGGATTTTTAACTGTCTGGTCTTCTTGCCTATTATTTTTTCCCCCAAAGCTACTTTTACAGAGAAAAACAACTTCCTTTTGGTAAGAATTCAAAAAATCCGAAGCATGACTTCCGTCACCAAACTCAAAAAACCCTTAGTTGACAGATTACTTGCAAAATGTACTTTTTTTCCACTTTAAAACATTCCCAAGGTTTACTTTTAAAAACCTTTTACCTTTTGGGTTTTTTGGTGACTTTAAAAATCTGTAAATCGTTATCCCTCAATGACCTTCCTTTCTATTGCACTTGAGGTTTTTTAGGAGACAGTCGCTGATCTTTATCACAATGCAATATACCCCAAGTCTCCTCAAGATCTTTATTACATCATTGTTTCGGTTGTCATATGTGCCTATTTCCTAAATGGGTTTCCTATTCTTGGTCCCCCCGGGGGTTTAAAGATGGTTCCTGCACTCCTAATGCGTTCTTAAATGCAGGTTCAATACTGATGGAGGGTTCCCCTTTCCGGAACCTTTCCCGAGGTAAATTTCCCGTTTGGTAAAAACTCTTTTTGGAGAGTTTCTCGTATACGTAGGTATTGACCTTTGGGTATCCTCTTTTAGCTTTTCAGGGGTTTATGAATTTCCCACCCCAGGGGCTATTTTTAGGTTCCTTACGATGAGTCCCAAATTTGTATGTAAACCCAAAAATCCTGAAAAAACCTAAGATCCAAAAGCTATTTTGACATATGAACTCAAAAGTAAATTTAAAACCCCAATTATAGTGTTAACACCTGGATAAATTTCTAAACACGCTTTCCCTGCCCTGCCACAGCACGAAAAGTCATCTATGAATCTGCCCCAGTAAAGAATTTTTTGGGGAAAACCCCCCCATTTCCTCCGAACACAGGGGCCCCCTCCCACCAGCCAGGAAAAGATTCGCTCGTTGGGGGGGCGCGGGGTTCCCATAGCGGTACCCCTGAGCTGGTGGTAGCCCTGGGTCCGAAGAGGAAATAGTTTGGGAAGAAAAATTCAACAGTTCAAGAACCATTTTTATTTTGTTTTTCAAATTTCTCCTTCATTCCAAAGGGAAAAATTTTACGGGATGGAGGCCCCAGTGGGCGAATACTGCTATATAGTCCCCCCACCACTGAGGCCCAACCCTACACCTTTCGTGTTTATCCCTCCCGTTTCTTTTGGAGGTCAGCCGTATCTCTCAGATAAGAAGGAAGGGCAAAAAAAAAGCCCTGGTACCTTGCCACAAGATTCCGATATTCTGGTCAAGGAATCAAATACCCCACACAATCGGGGGCCCCCCAAGGGGACCAAAAACCCTTTATGCCTTGGGGGAATGCTTTTAAAAAGTTGCGACTTTGGTTTTTTTTGGGGAGTAAAAAAAAAGCAGCCTCATCCTTTTGACGGGTCCCTTATCAACACCATGTATAATAAAAGGATTAAGTTCCCCCAAATCTTTCGTGGGGTCACTTTCCGGATGCTACCTGTCCGACCTCAAAGTCTTTACCATTAAAAGTTTTATCCCTTTTGGATGCCCCTATTTTTATTGAGGGTTTTAATTTTTTATGTCAGGATCTGATTCAAGAGAAATAACGGTGAACTTTGTTGGGTTAAGATTTTGTTATTTCCCAAATTAGTGGTTTTTTTGTTTCGTTAAAGATAAAGACTTTCATTACCATTTTTAGAAACATATTTTTCGGTTTATTTTGGAGGAAAACCCGGTGCTTTTTGGTCTTAAATCAGTTTGGGGCCAACTTTATTACCATTCAACCCCCCTTCAATAAATCAGTCAATGTTCTCACTCCTGTTAGGTCTTCAATGAGATTTAATTCCTACAATAGTTTTTCATTTTTCTTGAAGAATTTAAAAAACTTAATTTTACGCACAAACAGGTTCAAATCCTTTACCCCAGTTAAATTCATAAATCTAGTTGTAGGCACATTACAAACCTTTCAAAGAACACTAATTTTTTCCTTGTAAGATTTTCTAGAAAGATTAATTTTCTGGTTTTGCTTTTTCCTTTCTTTGGACTTTGGGTGTTTATTTTAAATTTTTCCCTTAGGGGTGGGACGGACCCCAAACCCGGTTTTGGTCTAAAAAAAAGGGGTTGTGTAGGAGGAAGAACACCTCCAAGACGGGGGCCGTTTTCAAAAATGGGGTTCTTTTTTTTGTTTTATTTGATGACAAAAATTTTCCCCCCCAAATTCTTCCCCCTTCCTTGAGTCTCCATTCTCTACCTCCTGATTGAATCCTCCCCCTTTTCCTTATAAAACCCCCTCAAGTACCGTCTAGTTTATAGTTTTCGGTGTCCGAAAACTCGAAGAGGAATATCTTCTCCTTTATTTCACTCTCAAACAAGTTGGAAAAAGCCCCTTCCCTTCCTTAAAATTTCCCCCAGATCCTTAAAAACTTTTATGCTTACGTTCTTTTAAATACCTAATTTCTCAAAAGAATTTTTTAAAATTTCTTCGTTTGTAAAGTCTGGGTTAAATCTTAATTTTACTGTTTTCTATTGTCTCTTTTAACTTTTTTTGTTTCTGGAAGATTATTTTTTCTTCTCCAAAAATATTTTTTATTAAATTTCAGTGATGACCTAAAAATCCCCTCCCCCTTTTTTATTATTGTGGAATCTAGACCTGGGGGTGGGCAACCTGTGCCTCAGACCTTTCGGTACTTATTCGCTTGATAAAGTTCTCGAGGCAGTGAATTTCCCCGAAAGATTTGATTTCTCCCCTTTTAAGCAATATATAATCCTTTTAAATATACTTTTTAAATTTTTTTTTTTCGGTACTTCTCCTAGTTCACACTCAGAAAAGATCTTTGAAATCGCCATCCCTTTCCCTTTAACCAAGGTCATTCAAAAAAACCCTTTCCCTCGAAAAAAACCAGAAAAAATTCCCTCAGGAAAAAATAATATCTATATGGATTTGGAACAACAAGCCATCCTGAAAAAAAAACCTAAACAAATCCAAACTCTAAATAAATTTTTAATATATACCCAAAAAAAACGTTTACGTATCTCAAGTCTATCTCAATTAAAATATTTTATATATAAATATACACCGTCCCTATCTATTTTCCCTACCCTTATCCTAAAAGACCAAAAAATCATCCCGAAAGGACGGCCCAGTCTTTTTAGGCCACCCTATTAAATCACTTTGTGTCCCCATCAACCCCCAAAACTTAAATATATATATTTCGTACAGTGTTTTAAAGTTATCAGTTCAAAATCCAAACAAAAGTTTTTTGCTTTCATGTAGAGTCCCCCTTAAAATATCAAAGGCTCACAGTCCATGAGTGAACACTGCAATTTTTCTCTTTCAATTATGGGAAATGTCTAATATACGTCCGGAAGGGAAAATAAGATACATTTATCCAACATCTCTCAAAAATACATCAAACCTTATCCTCGACGCGTTTCCCCCCCCCCAAAATTTTGGGGTTCATAGGAGGATCTCCTGGGGGGCGTCACACTACTTAAGATAGTAGTCTCCTCGATATGCTGATTTACTAAGTCCTGTATCCCATCTTAAATAGGTTTAAATTTGATCCTGGATGAAAGGAGAAATAAACTAATCTTGCCCTTAAACATCGTTGAGAATTGAAGTATGTGGTTGGGGGAGTTTTGAGTGGGACGCGGTTGGTTGGCGCCCGTGCGCAGATGTTCTTGGGGCCCCGGTTGTGCCGGCGCAAAGCGCCCCGTAATATGTGACGCCCAGCTTTTGGCCACCCCGCGGGGTCTGAGCGGTGCTGGTTGTCATGGTGCCCCTCTTTGCCCGGCTGGCCTAGCGACCTGAAGTTTAGAGTTTTTCCCCGGGGGCCCGGGGGGGCCCCCCCGGGCGGGATCACCCCAAACCGGGTTGGGGTTGGTTTTGGCCCAATTGGGGCCACCCGGGGGGGTAAACAGCCCGGGCCCTTTGAACCTATTTTTGATGGGATACAGGGGCTTTGTTTAAAATTTTGCATTTTCGAGGGGGACTTTCTATCTTGAGCGGGTGACGTCCCCTAGGAGATCCTCCCGGATTTAACCCCATAAAATTTGGGGGGGGGAAAAGCGTCGAGGATAAGGGGTTTTATGTAAACTTTGGGTGATGTTTGGGTTTTTAAAATTTTTTTTTATTTCCCCCCCCCCACGGACGAATTTTTATAGACCCTTTACCCTTAAAAATTGAAAGAGAAAAAATTGCAGTGTTCATCTCGTGGACTGTGAGCCTTTGAGTACCCCTTTTTTTGGGAATCTACCCGGAAAAGCGATAACCCGTGTTTGGGTTTTGAATTTATATATCTTTAAAACACTGTACAGAAATAAATATTTGTTAATTTTTTTGGTGGTTGATAGGGGGCACAAAGTGATTTAATAAGGGGTGAGCCTTTTCCCAAAGACCCAGGCCTTTCCCTTTTTCGGGGAATTACTTGGTCTATTTGAGGTAAGTTTTAGGGAAAATAGATTTGGGGCCCGTGGGGTTTATGTATATAATATAAAAATTTATTAAATTTAGATAGATTTAGATTGTAATGTTTTTTTTTTTGGGTATATATTAAAAAATTTTTTTTTTAGAGTTTGGATTTGTTTAGGTTTTTTTTAGTTTACTGGCTTTGTCCTTTTCACTCCCTAAGGTGTTGGGAGTTCTGAACAGGCCCCAAGAGAGGTTTTAAGGGTTTTGTGTTAGGGCTCCCTTTGTGGGGTCCCCCTTGGGGCCAAAATTGGGGGGTGAGCTTAAGCACTTTTGATCAAAAATTGTGAACTAAGAACCCCAAAAATTTTTATATATCTTAGCAGTTAAAGGATTTTTTTTAAAAAAAAATTCCTATATGCCTTTGATGTTTTCTTAGTTGATAGCGTGCCGCTGACATTTGGAATAGATGTATGTTATTGCCTCGTCAGTGTGCACCTATACTTATTTTTTTTCAAAAAAATGTTTTTGGATGTGCAGAGCCAAACAAGTTTTTTTTTTCCTCCTTTACATAGGCATAACTTATGACTCCTGGGTCCCAATGCAAAATCTGTAACAAGGCCCACACCTACATGCCTTTTATACTACTGGTTTCTTTGTGTGGGGCAGAGTGGCATTAGAGCCCCCGTAAAGCACCAGGGCCCATCTCCACTGTCACCTTTGCACTCTCTATAACTATACCCTTATTTCTTACTCAGAAGTGTTTCAAGATTTCTCTTTTGTTCCCCACCATTCCCCACTCTGGAGATGAGAGGATACAGAGCTGCTATGTCAGAACTGTGAATATAAAAGAGGGAGAGGATAGGAGAGCAGAGGTGGGATCTTCTTTAAAGGGTCTTGTCTTGCTAATTCCATTCTGAGGCCAGCTAGTCGCTCGCTATAAGCTGTATATATATATATATAAGAAGAGCATCTTCTGAAATAAACACCACTATAAACACAAGCAATATATATAAGAATTACACTTCCAGCAGGTTGGAAACAATAGCCCTCACTTACTATCACTGTCTAAAAGTTAGACAGCGTAAACTTAAATAGGCAGTCTAAAAAGGCACCAGATTCTTCAAAGTGGGGCTCATGCTGCTTGATAAATTGGTGCAGCTTTAGAATTGTCTTACTCCTAGACCATTTTTTTGGGCTTACTTTCCATGCCACTATTTTGTCGCAATTTTGGTGTAGATTCTGGTGCAGCATGTCACATTGTAGCCATGCCCACTTTTCATGAGGCCACACCCACTTTCAGGGAAGCCACACCCAATGGTCAAGTAGTGTTTAGAAACACTGAAGGGGTTGTATCACCATACTGTCTAACAGAGCCACAAGCAGCTTTAGATGAATGTTTCCTCCCTCTCCCTGGTTAGGCTGTGTGTGGTTCTATAGTAGTGCAAGGGTGTAGTTACAGGGGTTTTAGAGGTCGCAGTCGCTACTGGTCCCTGAAGCCTGAGGGGGTCCAAAGGCCCTTCTATGACATAAGAAAAAAACAGAAATTTAAATGGCACATGGTAGATGGAGACCATTTTATAGATTTTGCACTGGGGCCCAGGAGATATAAGTTACTCCTCTGTAGTAGATAATAACATATCAGCTCCGTTTTCACAGCTTTTTTAATTGCACTGACACGAGAGCAGGAGTTGTTTTCCATACAGCAGAGAGTTTCAGAGCTCAAAGTAAACAAAAGCAATTTATCTCCTTTGTTTGTTAGAGATAACACACTCTGTTCTCAAGCGGCCGGCGTTCTGTGTGCCGAACTGTGGTGACGTCACTCCCTGCTCTCAGATAAGACTAGAGAGAGAAGGGGAGAGCAGGATGGTAACCAGAGAAACCTGCGTGCACTCAGAGCAGAGAAAATCTCTCATCTCCTCAACAAAAGCAAAAATAAACAAAACAATATATTTGGAAAAAAGTCAATTTACAGTTCCCTACATGTTGAAAGCTAATCTTTGTAATGAGACAACCCCTTTAAGTCCATAATAAATGTATCTGGGACATACTGCTTTAAAATGATGCCAAGTTTTTGGCAAATTTTAAGATACTTTCTGTTGAAGCCACATTATTTAATGAGGGCCAATGGTTTAGAGAATGAAACCAAGTTGGGGGAACAGCACAAGCTGATTTGGCAATTAATGACAGCAATGACTCAATCCTGAATTTCAGTTAACAGCATTGTCCTTCTCCCAGTCAACTACATTTAAATAGAGATCAATCAACCTGTACAATCCAAGACAAAGTTGGAAGACAAGAAAATCATCTCAAACTATAATTATATTTAGAGATTTAAATCTAAAACCCGATAAACTTTCAACCTTATGATTAATGTGAGTGAAATGTATCGCGCAGTCACATCCTATCTAACATGTTTATTTTTTGTTTATGAGGAGATTATATCCAGAACTGATCCGCCCACATACCGGCTAAAACAAATCGTTTCAAGGGCAGATACATTAATGATAAATGATAAATCTGTGAAAAAAGTTTCTTCTATTAGTTTACAGAGTTTTCTCTGTGTCACATTGAAATTTTGGCAGTGTTAGTAGGCTGGGAAGAATTGCATGACTCATGTTTTATATAACTATGTATTGAATATTATATCAAAGTGTCATAATTATTTTTCAGCTCCTTAACTTTGCTAAAATATAGAAATCTTCCTCATTATACTCCAGAATGTTCTGATCTCGCTTAAAAGAAAACTTTAGTAAAACATGAAGTATGGTCTGTGATTTAGTGTTTTAAGGTGGAAATTGTAAAAGCTTTATGGTCATTCTTAGGGTATGTTCACACAGCTTATTGTGTCACGTATAGTATGCGCCGTAACACGCCGTGTGTTTTGGAACCACGCACTGATCGGAGCTTAATTCCAAAGCCCTGGGGAGGGCGGCCGGGTGCCGGCCCCATAGGCATGTATTGTCAGCGGTGCATAATCGCCGCTAACAATTGACATGTCAATTCTCCCCCCGCGCGTACAATACGATCGTAATGAGTAAAGTAATTACTTTCCTTTGTTTGTTAGAGATAACACACTCTGTTTTCAAGCTGCCGGAAGTCCGACCTGTGGTGACATTACTCCTTGCTCTCAGATACAAACCTGTGTGCACGCAGAGCAGATAACATCTCTCTTATCTCCTCAACAAAGCAAAAAAAAACAAAGCAATATATTTGGAAAAAGTCTTCAGCTACCTGTTCCTACATGTTGAAAGCTAATCTTTGTAGTGAGACATCCCTTTTAAGGTGTCACCCCTACTACAGACTGTTCTGAGGGAATGTAAAGATTATTGTTGGAGTGCCTAGTCCTGAACTGTTTTTACTGTACCCACTCAGCCTCCTGTCTCTTATTCTGCACCAAGGACACCTCCACCAACATCAGGGCAGTAAGGCTTATATCTACAGAGTGTGTCCTGGGGAAAACACTGGAGGAACAACATCTACTCCTATAACCGAAGACCCCTTCTTCGCTGTGATTTTCCCAGGGTATCATGTGAGCATCAGGAAAGGGCAACCGTGACCATAGCCATCTCCTGCTGTTCCTAGCTGAGGCTGTTAGACAGACACGAGTGATGGAGGGGTCTATAGAGCAGGGTACAAGGCTACAGAGCTCTAAAGAGTTCAAGTTTGTCAATAAGAGAAATAAACCAGCTTCTGTGCTGCAGATAAGAAACAGCAGGAAGTGATGTCACCAGCGCTACCAATGTTAGAGCAGAGAGAGGTGGTTGTTAACCTAGAGAAGCCTGTGTACACAAGCATGAGATAAGAACTGACCTAGCTCTGAAAGGAAGTAAAATCAGAAAAGCAATGTATTTGGTGATAGTCTTTATTTAAATTTGCCAAAATGTTTAAAGCTAATAAGTGAAGTGAGAATACCCCTATAATGAGAGTTTCAAATACAGTTAAGCACATGTACTCAGCTGTACTCTGAAACTGTCCATAAATAATTCAGGTGAGCAGTCTTTTCTTTTTACGTGTACTCTGAAACTCCCATTAAAATAATCAGAGAGAGCTGCACAGCACAGCCACCTCTCTGTTTTGTGTTGCTGTAGCACTAGCAAGGACAAGGAACCCTCTTTCCTGGGACCTGCAGCTATCGAGCATGTATGCCTTATTTTGCCTGATGAA
The DNA here is from genome assembly GCA_025379985.1 of Phyllomedusa bahiana. Lineage (NCBI taxonomy): Eukaryota > Metazoa > Chordata > Amphibia > Anura > Hylidae > Phyllomedusa > Phyllomedusa bahiana. The sequence goes on from JAODAL010009073.1 coordinate 53,518, forward strand.
AACTAGCCAAACTTATTCCAATTGAACCTTCTTTAAGCATGCTGTATGTTTAGCTATTTAACTATCTGCTTTCAAAAAATTGTAGGTCACTATACAAAAAAATGTGCAAAAGCTCAACTTTATCACTATAGAAATTCATTTATTACTTCCATAACTTATAATAAAAATCCCAAAAAAATGGTAGTATCAAAAAATAAATAGCAATAGCATTGAACTATCATGGATAAGATGCTTTAGGGTGCCGAAAAATGAGCTGCGACTGGCTAATGGGCACTACTTTCTAATGAGGACTTTCCAAAAACCACAAGTTTGTCTAGTATATGGATATTGCTATTTATTTGTTTGATACTACCATTTTTTGGGACTTTTATTATAAGTTCTGGGAGTAATAAATGAGTTTTTATAGTGATAAAGTTGAGCTTTTGCACATTTTTTGTATTGTGACTAAGGGCATGTCCCCACGGCACGGGTTTGCGGACAGTTTTTCAGATGGTTTGCGGTTTTACAGACCGTCTGAAAAACCGGCTGCAAACTAGCACAACGGGCTTCTATGGAAAACCCGTGCAGCATTCCCCACTGCGCAGGCTTTCTGCCCGCAGAACATTGTGCATGCACATTCTTCCGTCCGGTTTTCGGACGGAATATGTACAAGTGAATGTGAAATGGGAGGACTCATCGCGGAGAAAAGCCGTCCCCCCGTGGCCGTGTGCACGGCACACTAACCGGACAAATACCAGTCAGATAAACCGACTGATATTTGTCCATTGCTGTGTAAATGGGCCCTAACTATTTTTTAAAGGTGCATAAGGTTGGGGTTGGGACCCTTAGGTTGGTCACCATCTTGTGGTGTGTTATTAGATTAAGAGGTGCATTGTGTCTTGACTGGTCATATATAACTATCTGGGCATTAATTCCCCCAGACAAAAGATTGGGCGAAATGTGCCTGGGGGTGTATGTGTTCTGCTCTGTATCCTTTGTTGCCTATATATGTTTCATGTATATGGGATTTCATTACTTTTCTTAGTGTAGGTAGTTTTGAGCACCTTATGTTTTTATGTGTTATTTTGTTCTAATGCTTAGGCTCTTTGGGATTTTTTTTTTATAAGTGCTGTTATGTTCAATATGTATTTTATCATTTGATCTTTATTTGTATCTTAATGGGAGTTAATAAAAATGATCTGTTTATTGTCATACTATCTGTTTTTGTAGGTATCTATGGGCATGTTGGACGTATGTTGGAAGAATATACTGTAATTAGAACACATGAACCTAGTCTAGCCTGGCTTATTTAATGGCAATGTTCCTCTTTTTTGGTTTCTTTTTTTGCTAACAGACCATCTACTCTATGAAGTACTCCAAGACAGACATGTTCTGTACAGATCGATTCATGAACATTGTTGCCCTTCCTTAATACATCCCTACAAGCTCATTTGCCGCTCATATGCCCACTAGCTTTATCTGGTTTGACTGTGAGGAATTGCACGTGGGTGTTACCAAGTGGGGATAATAGACCTATAAAGCCACAAAACTGTTTTCCAAAGACAATTAGCCCGATTTAATTTCATAACCACTTTCCAGAACTCAATTCCTATGGCTTTGCGGAGCATTTGACTGCCGCTCTCGTCTCCCTAGATTCAATTAGGATTTGTATTGTTGACATGAAGAGAACAAACGTAGTACAGAGTGATTGCAAAGCAATACATTAAATAATATGCAAATATGTCAGTTTACAGGGTAGACGGACTCTATTCATCTAGATTTTCCCAGGAGGCCGCATTCTCAGTCCATTACTGATTGAAAAGACTTGACAAATTAGGTGTCTTGATTAACATCTTTATGTCTGTCTCCTCTAATCTCCTTGCTATGCATCCTAATTTCTTAAATCGGTTTCTGGGTGGTAATAGTGGCATGACATAGGAATTATAAGCCAAAGAGGAATGCAATTCAAATGAGGAACCCAGTTCATTGTAACAAGTCATTATGTACCAGAAATTAATAATCACTGCTTGGGATGCATATGACCTCTTGTTGAGCTAAATTTTGAAGTGCTCTATTGGAAATTTGGTGATAGTAAAAATTTATATATTTATTTTTAACATTTTGGTAAAATGCTTTATCACTTTCATTGGCCTAAATGGGAAATTCTGGGCTGATTGTTAAAAGCTTCAATTGTGGAACTAATAACTAATGGCTAAGGACAAATCCATTGTTTCCACTGTTATTTCTGTTCCAATAATGCACTAATTATTACACAGATATGTAGTTATTGATTAGGTTAGTAAACTTACTAGCACAAAACAGTAATGACTGCATGATTTTTGTGCTTTCTTTTATTAGTTTTTCATTATAATCTGCCTCCCACTAAATCCTCCATGTAATGTATTTGTAGTGCCCCAGAACAGGGTATTTTAGACATTCATCCTCTTGTTACTATACAAAGCCATCAACACCTTACTATACCGTTACCATGGTTTATACTGTTATGTACTTCTTACTGTTTTATATTGTTAAACTCTGTTTAAGTTATTTATTATAATATGTTCTGTTTATTTGCACTACATCTGCACTGTGGGAAGGGTTAGCACATAGCCAGGTAATGCTGAGCAATTTTGAGACTTGCTATCTATGGACTGAGAAGCTGGTAACTTTCCACTTTGCTAGAAGATGCAGAGTTGGGTTTTGGTGGGAAAAACTGAGACAGTGACCTTTGCACCACCTGTAAAAGATACTATGGCAGACATGTATGAAAACTGTTTAGGGCTAAGACTTTCTTTGTTGCCCATAGAAACCAATCATATATACCCTTTCATTTTTTCAGAGCACTATATGAAATGAAAGGGGAACTCTGATTGGTTGCTATGGGCAACAAAGACAGTCTCAGACCTAGACAGTTTTCATTCATGAGACGATAAGTCATTCCCATAGGCCAGAATGGAAGCTCTATACAAAGGTATGAGAGATTGAAATGGTAAACAATGTTGTTGTAAGGGTTGTGCTTCTCGACTGCACCCTTCCCCTTGGAAAATGCTAGATCATCTAGAAACTGTATAAAAGGCTAGCACTCGGAGCCTTTGGAGGTTCTTCAAATAGAAACCAGAAGCTGGAGACATAAGAGACTCTGTCAGACTGCCTGTTTGACCAGCAGAGGATTCTAAAGACACCCAGTCACCCTAGGTCACCAGCCCTCTGGCCAAGAAGCCAGCCAGACGACTGAGCCACAGTCCCTTCTGAGAAAGAGAGACAGAGAAAGAGGAACAGCTAGCCCAGGCCTTTCCTCAGAACTTTATCTACGAGGGAGGAGACCGGGGGAGCTAGTCAGTGTCCTGCCTGTATTGTGTTGCACTTGAGTTCCTTCAATAAAGAAGTGCACTAGTTTACTGCAATACAATGACTCTGGACTTATTTCCCATTGTGATACTCCATACCTTACAAACCATTCCAGAGAGAAGTAACAGCTGGTGACACCTTGAAAGTGTCCAGGGAATGGGACCACCCTAAAACATTGCACTAATTGTCCCTAAGCAGCAGATAATAGAAGAAAGAGGGATCAGACATGTTGGATTTTAACATCTCTGATCATTTGTTTTCATGGGAGCAGCTGCGCAACTAGAATTTATAGGGCTCCATGGTAAAATGAGATGGGGCTCTCACCATCTAATGACAAAAAACTAAAACAGCAGTATATGTAGCAATAATTATAGATATAAATAGTAGCACCATATATAAGACAACCTACATAAAAATACTAGATATCAGAAAGACAGCAACATTCTTGAATCTGAAAGGACCCCCTTAACCTCTGGTCCCAATAGTACCATGGGAGATAAGCCATAACCAGAGAATCAATTGTGCTATTATTAACCTCTTCCCACCACAAGGATTTTTGTTAACATCGTGTTTGTTTTTTTCCCCTCCAGTTTACAAGACACATAACTTTCTTTGTTTTTTTCATTTACATAGCTGTGTGAGGGCATGTTTTTTGCAGGAAAAAATATAATTTTGACTGGTACTGTACCATATGATGTACTAGGAAAACACAAAAAAAGGTGGTATGGTTCCAGTGATGCAAATTTTGTATTATGTTCTTTATGTTTTTCTGTTTTTTTTGAAAAAAAATATATATTTTTAAAACTTGCTTCACAGTAACATTTTCTGAGGCCAATAACTTGAATCTGGACCTAAGTCAGAGTTTCTTATTTGCAGGCTAAATAAGTGACGATTTTAGTGGTATTTTTTTGGGATACATGCAACTTTTTGATCACTTATTTTCCCATTTTTGGAAATGCGAAATGACTAGAGATGGGCGAAATTATTCTAACGAAGTGGAATTCGTTTAGAATTTCAGGAAAACTTCGGTTCGGAACGAAGTCGAACTTTGGGGTACTTCGCATGAATGAAGTATGCCTTTGATTGGTAAAATGGCTGCGAGCACATGGCGTTACATGGGGCAAAGCACTCTGGGAGGAAGAAGGGCATAGCCTGCATGAGATGTGCAGAGATGAAGCCAATCAGAGACCGGCGGGATTCTGTGACGTCACCGCACTATATAAGTCCGGGCGCGACGCGGGAGCTCATACCCTCTCACTGTACTGATCAGGGAAGGTGCTGCCGCGGCTGCAATATACTCTTAACTGAAGAACTGATTTTTATACAGCGATTTTTGTGGGGTGTCTCAGCTTGTCTCAGAGACTGCTTCTCTTAAAGTTCTATTTCTGATTTTGTGGGGTATTGGATCTGAAGTCCAGTGTGCATCTAGTGCAGCTGCATATACATTTTAATGCTATCTGCTCACAGCACATTGAATATCCAAGGGTGATCTAAGCCTGTTCCTGTTGTATTCATTTAAAGAAACAGCGTTTTTACAATACAAATACCACTTCATTTTTGGCTGCTCAATTCTTTTGCGCAATTTACATCCAGGGGTTAATTAAGCGTTGTTCTGCTGTTGTGGTGACTAAAATAAACCGTCTTTTTCACCGGCAAAAAAGACATTTTTTCTGTAGCATAATTCACAAGCGAAGGTTAATTACAAGTTTTTCTCTTGTTGTGTAGCGTAAAATACACGCCATTGTAACACGCTACAAAGCTGGTAGTTTTTGGCTGCTCAATTCTTTTGCGCAATTTACATCCAAGGGTTAACTAAGTATTTTTCTGCAGTTGTACTCAGTAAAAGAAACTTTGTTTTTCACCGCCACAGAAGAAATTCTGTAGCATAATTCATATCCGAAGGTTAATTAAGCCTGTTTGTGCTTTTATATTCAGTAAAATACACAGAGTTTTTAAACGGCACATACAAGTCAATTTTTCCTGCCCATTTGTGGAGCGCAATTTTTTATCCAAGGGTTACCCAAGCTTCTTAGTGGGTTCATTTGGAGTCAAATACAGGGTGTGTATTTATCATATACAGATATCTTCATCAAACAGTGTCTGTACATTTTAGAACAAACAGTATGTCAGACAGAGAGGTGGCAGGCTTTTCACCTGCGAGTGGCAGTGGCACAAACATTCCTGGAGCAGGCCCAGGTCGCAGCACAGCAAGGGGACGTCGCAGCAGGGGTCATTCGGTGAGGCCACAACTGCCGCTGTCATCTAGCGGCCGTGTGCTGACTAGCAACCCAAGGGTTCTTGATTGGTTGACTAGGTCATCCACTTCCTCCCAGATGACATCTGACAACCCCAGCCAAGAGTCGGTGGGATCGTCAGACACAACCCTTAGTTGGCATTGCCCGGGAGCGGGTCAGCGGCCCTCACCTGTCCTCAACCCGCCTCTGTCCCATGTGGTTCCCTCAGCCAGAGATCTACTATGTGGTCTGGGCTCAACGCCACTATATAGCGAGGATGAACAATTTGAGGAGGGCAGTCAGCAGCTACTTGGCAGCGAAGAAATGGGGCCAATATCCCCTGCTTCTTGCAGTAGGCGGCAAAGTATAGATGTGGAGAGTGGCATGGGAGGTCATGTTGTGAGGGGTCAGTCTCTGCATACCAAGACTGGTGATGAGGACCGCAGTGACGATGAAACACAAATCGATGATGATGTAGCCGACCGCACTTGGGAGCCGGGTGAAGCAAGGGCTTCATCATCGTCAGGAGAAGAGGGCGTCAGCTTGCGCGTCAGGCAGCGGCGCAGCCAGCAAGTGGGTCGTGTGGCCGTGAGTCAGCAGGGTAGCAGCAGTGTGAGGTCGGGAGCCAAGCGGCCACGGGGTAAAAAACCCACTTCGCAGGTCCAAGAAAGTAGCGGCACAGGGGCTCAGTGAGGCAGCGGCGGTAGTAGTCACTCAGTGCGGAGCGTGGGCGGTAAAATCAGATACTCAGCGGTGTGGCAGTTCTTTGTTAAGACATCGGAGGAGCCGAATATGGGGATATGTAGAATCTGTGGGCAGAAAGTGAAGCGTGGCCAGGGAGCTAACGTTGGCAACACGGCCCTGCGTCAACACATGCAGCGTCACCATCCGGTGGCCTGGGAGAAACGTGGCTCAGATGTGGTGGTCCATCCTGCCGCCACAGCAACAGCAGCAGCAGCAGCACCCAGTGGCACGCATGCCATTGCAGCCAGTCAAGTCTCCACCACCTCTGCAGAAGGCAGCTGTTTCTCTTTGACATCATCTCCCGGTCCAGATGCTCCTGCTCCTCGCTACTCATGGCGCCAGCAGTCGTTCAGCGAGGCGATTGCAAGGAGACAACAGTATGCGTCCAACCATCCTAAGGTGCAGCAGCTGACCGTGCTCCTGTCCAAGTTGTTGGTACTGCAGTCCCTCCCTTTCCAAATGGTGGACTCTGCACCATTCAGAGAACTAATGGCTTGTGCCGAGCCGAGATGGAGAGTTCCAAGCCATAATTTCTTTTCCAAAAAGCAGTACCAGCACTTCATAAATATGTAGAACAGAACGTGGGCCAGTCCTTGAGCTTATCGGTTTGTTCCAAGGTGCACGGCAGCGTGGACGTCTGGAGCTGTAACTACGGTCAGGGCCAGTACATGTCCTTTACGGCCCACTGGGTGAATGTGCTTCCTGCCCAGGCACACCAACAACTTGGACAGGAGACGGCGCTTTCTCCTCCACATTGTCAAACTGCGGCTCCTGCGCCAATGTCCGCCTCCTCCTCCTCCACCACCACCATCTCAGCCTCCACAAGTACTGCTCCATCATACCACATGTGTAGGGCACAGCGGTGTCACGCAGTTCTACAAATGGCTTACCTCGATGAACGAAGTCACACAGGGGAGGGATTGCTCCGCGTCATGCAGCAAGAAATCGATGTGTGGCTTTCTCCGCGCCAACTGCAAATCGGAACCATGGTGACGGACAATGGGAGGAACATGGTGTCCGCGCTGCACCGAGGAGGGATGGTCCATGCGCCCTGCATGGTGCATGTGTTCAATCTGGTTGTGAAAAGGTTCCTGAAGTCTTCCATCGATCTTCAGAAGATTCTGAAAATGGCCAGGAAACTGTGCATGCACTTCATCCATTCCTACAAAGCCAGGAACACCCTCCTCAAATTGCAGCGACAGAACGGCCTCCCCCAACACACTCTGATATGCGATGTTTCCACCCGTTGGAATTCCAGCCTGCACATGTTTGGACCGACTGTATGAACAGAGAAAGGCCAATAACGATTTTTTGATGATGCAGGCGGATAGGAGTACTCCCCTGTGTAACTTTGATGTCAGGCAGTGGCAGGTCATGCGTGACACCTGCCGTTTGTTGAGGCCATTCGAGGAGGCCACGTTATTTGTCTGTCGCCAGGACTACGGGATGAATAACGTCATTCCACTGCTTCATGTCCTGGAACAGATGCTGAAAAATCTGTCTGGGCAGGGGACTGGAGATGTGGTGACTACATCTCGCAGCCACATGAGTCCGGTGGGGACTGAAATGGAGGAGGAGGAGGAGGACATTGGAGCAGAAGCATTGTCTGGTGAAATGAGCGGATTTTCTACCCAGGTGACAAGAGAGGAGGAGCAGGAGCAGCTGAAGGAGGTAGATGGATATGAGGAAGATGAGGCAGATGACCCGCAAGCACCGTGGCAGTATACAGTGGAGAACCCCTCGGAGTCACTTGTGCAGATGGCCCGCAGCATGCTGATTTGCCTGGCTAGTGACAGCCGAATAGTCAGCATCCGGCAGAGGGATGACTTCTAGCTATCCACCCTATTGGACCCTCGCGATCGGTCCAAAATGGGAGCCTATTTCCCTGCTACTGAGCGGGAGGACAAACTCAAATACTATAGGGAAATCCTCCGTAGTCAGTTGGCCGCTGCCTATGTGCGGCATCGTCCCTCCTCTGACAGGTCTGACCGGGGGGTTCCTCAGCGCTCACGTACTACTGCCGCGGCTGCTGGGGGAAGGTGGGGGTGGGGGGGTAGGAGCAGTACCAGCTCCCTCAGCGGCAACCTAAGTCTGGAGTCACTGATGAGCAGCTTCCTTCACCCACCTAGTGAGGAGGGTAGTCGCCAGCAGCAGCAGGACCTGGAGCAGTCCCTGATCCAACAGGTGGTGGCCTACTTGGACAGCACTCTGCCACCCCAGTTAGAAGATCCGCTGGACTACTGGGCAGCCAAACTGGATGTGTGGCCGCAACTTGCCGAGTTTGCAGTGGAGAAGCTGTCCTGCCCGGCCAGTAGTGTGGCATCAGAGCGGGTGTTCAGTGCGGCAGGGGCCATCGTTACCCCAAGGAGAACCCGCTTGTCCACGGGAAATGTGGAACGACTGATCTCTGTCAAGATGAATCAGGCGTGGATCGGCCAGGATTTCCACACACCAATGCCTTAGGCGTCAGACTACATCAGCCTCACCCAAACTGTGAGAAATGAGTCTGGGTTCAACTACCTGCCTCAGCCACTATTCTGATGCCGCCACCCGCCTGATGCCACACATCTGCTGACAGTTTCTCCATCTGCCACCAACCATCTTTACCAGGGACTGGTTTTGCCACCCACCTCCACACTCTGTCATTGTGCCACTTTATGACCTCATGCTGCTGTTGCTGGTGCTGTGACATGCACACTGTGTCATTGTGCCACTCTCTGACCTCATGCCTTTTCTCCTGCCGCCGTCACCTCCACTCTCTGTCATTGTGCCACTCTGTGGCCTACTACTGTTTTGCCACCTCCAGAATGTCATTGTGCCACTGTCTGACCTCAGGCTGCTGCTGCCGTGACCTCCACACTGTGTCATTGTGCCACTCTGTGGCCTACTCCTGTTTTTGCCACCTCCAGAATGTCATTGTGCCACTGCCTGACCTCATGCTGCTGCTGCCGTGCCCTCCACACTGTGTCATTGTGCCACTCTGTGGCCTACTCCTGTTTTTGCCACCTCCAGAATGTCATTGTGCCACTGTCTGACCTCATACTGCTGCTGTGGCTGCTGCCGTAACCTCCACACTGTGTCATTGTGCCACTCTGTGGCCTATTACTGTTTTGCCACCTCCAGTATGTCATTGTGCCACTGTCTGACTTCATGCTGCTGTGGCTGCCGCCGTCACTTCCACACTCTGTCACTAATGTTGCCACCTGAGCTCTCAGCTTGTTTTTTTCCAGCTTTCGCTGGAATGACTTTATCAGGCAACATTCCAGCTTCAGTTTTTTGTTCAGTTTTGCCCTCTTAAGTGCCCAGGGAAATTTATAGTGAAGCGATTCTAAGAGCGGCGGCAGTCATCTGCATGTCATACTAAAACACAACATTGTATGAAGACCAAACCAAGCTCCCTCTGCATATTTAAGCATGGCACAACTTTCTACAGCACCCTGCAGGCTCTGAGCAGCCTGGAAATAGCTGTTTTTTAATGTGATTCGTCCCGAAGTAATTCGGACCAAATTTATTTTTGTCGGGAAATTTGGCGTGACCGAACCAAATTTTTGAGAAATTCGCCCATCTCTAGAAATGACCAAAAAAAAAATGATTTTGGTTTGGTTATTTTTTTCTACAGTGTTGGGAAAGTATGGGATAAATAATGTTATATTTGACTAAATCATACTTTTATTGATGCAGCAATACCAGCTGTGTGTAATTTACAGCTAGAACCTGCCGTATGGAGCGGACTCAATGAGCGTTAACAACATTATGATGTAAATGTACATCATATGTCAGAAAGGGGGTCAATGTTTCAGCATACTCTAGATTGTCATATACAGAAATTGGACAGTTGGGGGTACAGTTCATCATAACATGACCATACACCTTCAGTAGCTGTTGGCCAAACACTTGCTCCTCATGAACCCTCCATACACATCTATGCTTGGCTGAAGGGGATGAAAATGGGAAAAAAAAGAGGACTATAGTATTGGTCATTGAAATCCTAAATTCCTGAGCCTTCTTTTCTCATCACTTGTTGTAGGAAATTTTGGAGACCTTCATACACATTAGATAGTCCAGTTCCATGAAAAAAAGCAGGTTTGGCCCTTTTTCTTTAATGTTTTTTTGTGACTTTTAGACTTCTGTTTTCAACTATTGTAAGTGGAATATCATTTAATTTCTGCAAAGTGATTATTAGTTCTTTTATAGTTCTGAAATTCATGAACATAATGCTTTGTGCCAAATCCAAATATCTCCTTGAACTCTGTGTAGAGGCAGGGAAGTTGCAAGTGTTGACAACTCTATAGGCACATCTTGGTAGTCCATGCTAGACAATACATGACCTTCTAGATGTAGCCATTAAAAGATTAAGGGCGACATGTATGAACGGGCTTTTCGCCTGTTTTTTGGCGTAACCTGCGCCTCCCCGGCCCGAATCCGCTGTCGGACGCAGGGATGCAGTGTTAGGCGCAGCGTTCGCCACTTTCAGCTGCGCCCCGCATGAAGGGGCGGGCAATGGGCGCGGTGTGGGCGTGGTGTAGGCGTTCCGGGGTGGGACGCGGCGCGCTTGAAAACTCCGAGGCATGTACGATCGTGGCTCAGCCAAGTTCGGCGCATTGCAGCGCTCGGCAGCTCCGACAGGCAGACCTGTTTGATTTTGGTCTAAATGATCCGGCGGAGGCGAAGTGAAGCGAGAACTGAACATGCGAGGAAACATAGAGACGATCGCAAGAGAAATCTCAGCGCTCAGCTCCGTGCGGCTGGAGTATGAATCCAAAAAATCGCCTTTATATTCAAATTCTGAAAGCGCTTCTCATTGGTCGGCATAAACCGGCCAATCAGAATAGGAGCGACAGTGTCCCATTAAAACCTATGGAGAACTATTGACCAATCAGAATAGGAGCGACAGGGACCCATTATAACCTATTAATTCAATAAAATCATGTTTATTTCTTTATTTTTGTTACACCCATACTATTGATCCTTGGCTAACGAAAATAAAGAAATAAACATGATTTTATTGAATTAATAATTTTTTTTTCTTTACCCCTATATTATTGTTCATTTTATATACACATCGGTACAACTTCTGTAGTCTTATCATTTGATTTCGGCCATATACAGTTTTATTACAGATTGCATTAGAAAACCCATAGGAGCGACGCTCGCTCTCCCATTGGTCCAAATAACCGCGCCTCTTTTAACTTAGCCAATCACAAACAGAGCTCGCTCTGCATTTCTTTTCCCATAGAACTCTATGAGAAAGTAGCTCGCGCTCTGATTGGCCGGGATAGCCAAGCCCCCGCTAGCTCAACCAATCAGCTCTTTTCTGCCTTTTTACTGTATTTTGAACTGTCCTGCCTTTGAATTTGATTGGTCAATTCTTCTCCATAGGTTATAATGGTTCACTGTCGCTCCTATTCTGATTGGCTGGTTTATGGCAACCAATGAGAATAGCTTACAGAATTTGAATTACTGTATTTCCCGGCAATTTCCAATATCCAAATTCCCGATGTAGCGCCGTTCTGGATTTTTGGAAAGTGATTTTATTTATGTATTTTTTTAGTAGGTTTGAGCTCTTTTTCAGAGAATGTTTAATGCCTTTATAAAGGCAATTTTTTGATTCATACTCCGCACGGACATCTTTAATGATTTCTCGCTGTTTTCCAGCCTGTCTCGAATCGGAATACATGTTAGGCGCAGTCCCTTCTGCGCCTAAGTCCCGCACTGCGCCCGACACACTGGTGAGGCGCGGTGAACTTTCCCCCGCATGTATGAGCGCACCTCCTCAGACAGCGAATCATAGGCGCAGGGCCGCACTGCGCCTAAGTCCCACACTGCGCCTCCACACACTGGCGAGGCGGATTTTACATAGTATGTATGAGCACGCCCCGGCGCCGACATAAATCAGGCACAAATTTAGCCGTAAAACTGGTGAAAAGGTGCGCCCGACGTGACGAGCTTCATACATGTCGCCCTAATTGCTTACAATGATAAAAACATTCAGAGAACTGGAAACTGGACCATAATACCAAAAACAACTTATTTTATTGTCTAGCCAAACAGCTTTATTTATAAAAAGTTTAGAACCCTTTCAATTATTTGTGCAGAGTCATTTTCACAATACAAAAAAAGTACTGTTGGATATTTTATTCTTGGCACTAGCTATGACCTTTTAGTCCAAATTTCACAGCTAGAAATGTAAAAATCCACATAGTTTAAGTAAATAATAAAGTGATGCCTGGACAATGATGGATGATGTGGGCACAATTTCTGAATAATTTTTCAAAACATTCCCATTAAAACAATTGAATTCTCTAATTTCCGATTCTCCTGCCAAGTTTGATGGGGACATCTGCATAACATGAGCTATATTGAGGATGTTTGGATAGATGAACAAGTGGCCTGGAGGTAAAGAAAACATTTCAGGCTTTTGCTTTCTCAGAAATATTTTAGACACATTACATTACGAAAAGAAACTTTTGGTTATACTTACTTTGAAGCAGTCAAGGGAAAGATAACATTCAGAATGCATTAGTTACATTTTCAGCCAGTTAAAAATATTGTAAGTTCTACAAGGACTTCCCTTGGGAGACAAAATCGCTAGCACATGTGTCTGCGTCCATGGTCCACCATACACTTGGCATACCATTGGCTTGAGGTGTACATTGTCAAATAGTTTTGTACATCTGTGGTGATAAAAAAAAAATCTGAAAACCCACAAGTCAAGTTTATTTTTAATCGCCACTTAGAGACCTGAGGGTCGCCTCTCCGTGGAGAACTTAGCCTGATGCAATTAGGTGATTCTGTTACTTTCAAAGGTAAATCATTCATTGGAACATGGAAAAGTATCACAGAGAAAGATTATTAAGTTAGGGAAGTGAATTTGCAATACTACAGAGAGCGGTTGAAGTCTTTTCTCATGGGTCGGAGTTACGCCGTCCTTTTCACTACCCCGTCTGCATAATTTAAAGTTTTACTGTAAATATGTCCAGGCAAAACACAGAGGGATTTTTGCTACAACAACAATATTTTTCATGTCAACTTTTCACATCTGCTCTTACTTTGGGTACAGGAATTCCCATCCCAACACTCAATCTGATACTTTCCACATTTTACCCCACTGCATTCGTATTTCAGTGCAGACAGTGAACAAATTCACACAACCTGTTTTTGGGTTGCAATAGCAAGGTTTTCGGATAACTACTTGATTGTGTCTTATTTGTGTGTGCGAGAATATTCATGTACAATTCCATTATGGAATGCAAAAAATAAAATTCCTTTTCTCCGAGTTGAGATCTGCTCCTCAAAAAAGGTTGTATCATCATCAAGGTGACACAGAAAACATTATGTATCATTTAGTTAAGTTAAATGATATTTATGTCAGAGGAAAATAACCCTCTGACATTGCCCCTTTTGTCCTTGCTCCTACATCCAACTCTTCATTTTGTCCGCATTTCTGGTCAGTGGATGAGACTTCATGTTGCTCACATGACTATTTATCAATTAGAACTAAATTTCACATCACCCCTTTAGTTATAAGCCAGGCCCCCATGGCAGTTAGTAGCTGTGTGGAGGCTCCAGTAGCACCAAATGGGCATGCTCGACCAGATAGGAGAAAAAGCATCAGATTGCCATAACTATGAGCAACAAGGGATATGAGTTGCAACAGCCAGGCTATACAGGTAGGAATGCCTTATGATCAAAAAATGGCAGCATATACAAGAGCAAGTCAGCAGCCTTCAGGCAAGTCTGCAAACCCAGTCCCTTCAGGTCGCAACGGTCCCATCAAATTCAAAGCAGCAGACTTAATAAATGATCCAAATTTTCCATATTTATTTACTTGTAATAGTCACAAATATGAACATTAAAATATTCGCAATTTATAGTAAGCACTATAGTAGTGTTTCAAAGTATCCATAGAAACTCCATGGATGTAGGAGGAAAGGCCATCCAACACATGCGACCTTTAGAAGGCAAAACACATTCTTTCTCCATCACTTGACACGTGAAAAAGAAGGTGTTGTGTCTTCAAAATGAGCTAGGGTTTTAAGCTTGCTTGAGAAAGAGGCGTTGTGTACCTTACAAAAAGCTTGCTTAGTTGACGCTTGAGAAAGAAGGCGTATGTTTTGCTTGATCTTGAGAAAAAGGGGCAATTGATGCTTGAGAAAGAAGGTGTTGTGCCTTCAAAACGATTGATGCTTGAGAAAGAAGGCATTGTGCCTTCAAAACGCTTGACGCTTGAGAAAGAAGGTGTTGTGCTTCAACCTTGACGCTTGAGAAAGGAAGCATTGTGCTTCAAATGTTGATGCTTGAGAAAGAAGGCGTTGTGCCTTCAAAACGCTTGACGCTTGAGAGAGAAGGTGTTGTGCCTTCAAAATGCTTGATGCTTGAGAAAGAAGGCGTTGTGCCTTCAAAATGCTTGACGCTTGAGAAAGAAGGCGTTGTGCCTTCAAAACGCTTGACAAGAAGGCATTGTGTCTTCAAAATGCTTGAGATAGAAGGTGTTGTGTCTTCGAAACGCTTGAGAAAGAAGGTGTTGTGCCTTCAAAACGCTTGACGCTTGAGAAAGAAGGTGTTGTGTATTAAAAAACGTCGCACAGGTGTGTGATCGACTGCCTTGTCAGACTGCCTTTCCTCCTACATGCATGGACTTGCTATGGATACTTTGAAATACTTCTATGGTGCATGAAAGTAACATACAGACTTACTACAAATTGCAAGTATTTTTTAGGGTATGTTCACACAGCGTAATTGCAGGCTGTACTTCGGGACATAATTGTGCTGCAATGTTACGGCCCTCAGTTACAGTAAAATCATAGCACTCATCGAGTGCTATGATTTTACTGCGTATTCCCAAAGGCAAGGTAGGGTGACTGAGGGGCTGGCCAGCGCGTACCTTCCACAGCAGCTGTATAGCATACGCCATGTAAATTCAACCTTAATGTTCATACTTGTGACTATTACAAGTAAATAAATATGAAGAATGTGGATCATTTAGTAAGTCTGCTACTTTGAATTTGGTAGGAATGTGTTATAAACAATGTTCACTTTTTATAAGAACATATATTTGCAAAGATTGCTATTTTGACAATATCTAATAGGACATCATTTCTATTGTGAAACAACTTCTTTAAAATCTTACTTATAGGGAACCTCTCTGATCCACAGGTAGCATGTTATAAAGCAGAAGTAACTGAGAGGATTGATTTATAATAATGTTTGGAAAAATTCAGTATAACTTGTAATTTATTATTTAATTTATTAATTTAAGTTATGCTTTTTCTGGGTTAAGGAGTCCAGTAGGTGGTCTTATCAGTCTTCTCTACATGTGCACTCATGCCAGGAAGGCTGTCAGTCACGAATAAGACTGCTCACTAGACTTCTCCATGCAGAATAAGCATAAATTAAATGAGTACATTAAAAATTCTGCTGAATCTTTCCGACAAAACAACACATCAGTCTGCTGAGCTCATTTTGCTCTACATTATCCTGCATGGTGATTAAATAGTTTGATCAATTTGACCAGTTCCCTTTAAAGTGGTTTTCTCACTAGGCTGTTTCACTGAGGCACAAGCAGTTTTGCACTCACTGTTTCCTCAGGTTGTGGGTGGTTCTATACAGTGATTAGCACATCTTGCGTCTCTGTAAGTAGCTGAGCCGTTACACTAACAAGTGCAAGGTACATGTGCTGTGAGGACTGAAAATAATGGTTTATCTGTCATCTTGTTAGAGATAATTTGTTTGCTCCAGTACTCAGTCCATCCATGGGGTGAAATCACTTCCTGCTCTATGCTGTAATCAGATAACAGAGTTATGGTCAGGGAAACATAGAAACCTGTGTGCACTCAGAGCTCATAAAATGTCTCTTATCTCATGACCAAAGTAAAATCTATTGACCAAGGTATTTAGAAAACAACTTCAGTTAACTGTCCTTTTATGCTGAAAGCTAATCTTTGTAGCCTCTGGTATTTCTGCTTGAACCATTGTACAGTGATCTGGACTTCACTGCAGGGAACCCCCAGATTGTGAATTTTAGAAAAGTCTGCAATAGCAATGACTGAAGGTACCATATGAACAGGCAAGAGATGTAGTCAATCAGGCAGAAATTGGGGACGGGAGTTGCACTTTCTAACAGTCTTGTGCTTTGGATTCAGGTCGGATTTTATCCAAATTTGAGCAAATCGGTTGAAGTTGACCTGAATCGATTTTTTTGCATAAATTGCCAAAAAATCAGCTGTAACTGTTGTCCTAATCTAAAGTTAAGGTCAGGGTTTTCTACTGGTTTGTAGGGAGCAACTTCCAGTCTGACTTCACTTTCGATCCGATGTCACTTCTAGTTTGATATAAAAAGCATGTGAAATCAGACAGGAAGTGATGTCGGACTGAGAGCACTGCTGGAACAGGTGCACTACAGAGCGTTAACATAATCCTTTAAATAAGTAAAAACCCTAACCCCAACTTTAGGTTAAGGTTATGGTTACAGTTAGGACTAGGGTAAGAGTTAGGGTCAGTGCCATGGAGAGGAATGTAAGTTATTACTCTATTACCCTTTAAATGAGTAAAAACCCTAACCCCAACTTTAGGTTAAGGTTATGGTTACAGTTAGAATTAGGGTAAGAGTTAGGCTCAGTGTCACAGAGAGGAATGTAGGTTATTACCCTATGAAGTGGAGTTTAACGATCATCTGGTATTCCCCAGAACAAGCAAACTTTACATATACAAACTTATTACATAATGCAGTGATTAAATTGTGTTGCAATAATATTTTAAAGCTTTCTAATAATGTTTAAAAATACATATAATTTATAGTATTTCAGCGATTTAAATGTTATCATTAGATAAAAGCAACCAACTAGAGTTTAGGATCTTTGTGAAATAGAGGCTTAAATAAGCTCATAATCTGCAATCCAGCTTGTAATTGAAATGGAAATACAATATATTTCTATTGGCTCACAGCGAGGATGAAAGCTGTGATGGAATTTGCCTTGTCAGAACTGATTAACACGCATCCTAGAAAACACATATAAATATATCTACACCCAAACATAGTTCAGAGCAGAACTCCACAAGCCAAAACTTGTCATCATAAACTTGCTCTCATTTGTCAGACAGACGAGTGGATGGTGCAGAATGAACTGATGCTGCATTTTTCACAGTGACCAAACCTTATACGTGCTCCAAAATGAAGGGAAGATTATAGCACTCAGGAATATGTTTGTTTAAATGCAGACATTTTCTTTGTCAGTTTCACAGTGGCTCATTCTTAATTAAAACGCTGTTAAAATTCTGCCTAATTAAGGCTGCGTACCAGCACAGGGCCAGATGTTTGGCGTCTCGTGTAAGCCAGTCCGCGTAAAGGATTAATTTATAACAGAAAATCAGTCAATAAAATAGGGGGAATGAGTTTTTAAATAGTCTTTTAGATCTCTTTCCTCTACCAAATAAGTTGCAAGCAAGTTCACGGCCAGTAGCCCAAAGGATTTGTTCCAAGTGAGGCCTAGTGAACCATTAATAAAAGATGAGGGGGAAGTCAGCCATAGAAATGTGCCCATTAGACGGTTAGCCAAGTAGAAGGTTTGGTATTCAGCTTTGGATCCTTTGTGGGTGTGAAGATGCAATTACATGGATGAGGATTAGGGAACAGCTACGGTAAGTAGAACATAATGAGATACTTCAAAATGCAACCTTAAAAATAGACAAGTAAAGAATCCTGAAGAAAAGCTGCATTTTAATACGGATATTAGGCCCATAAACCAAATTTCCTTTCAAGTTAAATCCCTGTTAGGAAGAATGATGTAAAAGAAAATATAATATGTATGGAAAATATACAAAAGGACAAAATACAAATCTCTTGTCTTCTCTGGTAAGAAGCAGAAAATAAAACAGTATTTCTTTAATGTGACGGATATTTGATAGACCCAACAGGATTCTAGGCAACAAATCAATGATGTTCCAAAATAGGCTACAATCAAAACAGTATAAAAAGTATTTAACTAAGAAAGACTACCCCTTTCTATATGTCCTAAAATAGGGGCTTATAATGAAAGCAAGAAGGCCTTGAAAGATGCTACGAAGGGGTCAAAGCAGAGTCATAGGGAAACTTAGTTTCTTTTGGACCAAACTTCCTCTATTTCTGATTTGTATATGTTCTATGTGCAGCTGCGCTTATTTGTCTGGCACATACAGTGAAGGAAATAATTATTTGATCCCTTGCTGATTGTGCAAGTTTGCCCCACTGACAAAGACATGAATAGTCTATAATTTAAAGGGGAGGTTAATTTTAACATTGAGAGATATAATATCCAAAATAAAATCCAGAAAATCACATTTTATAATAATTCGTGTATAAATTTATTTGCATTTTGCTGAGAGAAATAAGTATTTGATCCCCTATCAACTATTAAGAGTTCTGGCTCCTACTGACCAGAAAGATACTTCTAATCAACTCGTTACCTGCATTAAAGACAGCTGTCTTAAATATTCACCTTTATAAAAGACTTCTGTCCACAGACTCAATTAATCAGTCAGACTCTAACCTCTATAACATGGGCAAGACCAAAGAGCTTTCTAAGGATGTCAGAGACAAGATCATATACCTGCACAAAGCTGGAATGGGCTACAAAACCATAAGTAAGAAGCTGGGTGAGAAGGAAACAACTGCTGGTGCAATAGTAAGAGAATGGGAGAAATACAAAATGACTGTCAATCGACAACTATCTGGGGCACCATGCAAAATTTCACCTCATGGGGTATCCTTGATCATGAGGAAGGTGAGAGATCAGCTTAAAACTAGATGGGGAACTTGTTAATGATCTCAAGGCAACTGGGACCACAGTCACCAAGAAAACCATTGTTAGCACATTAAGCCATAATGGTTTAAAATCCTGCAGTGCCCGCCAGCTCCCCCTGCTCAAGAAGGCACATGTGCAGGCAGTGTCGGACTGGGGGGGTCTGGGGCCCACAAGGGAGTTGATCTTGGGGGGCCACCCCACTGTACATGAAAATATTACCGGCCTCTCGGACATAAATGCGCCTATTTTACCACATAATACAGTGTGCGAAACAGAACTGTACTGTGTAGTACAATAGCAAGTTAGTCACACATTTGTCAGTCTACCATATCATAGACACAGGACTAAGTAGCTCCATCCATATCCCCCTCCACCCACCTACAATATCCCCCTCCACGTCTCCCTTGGTCACGCACCTTGCCACCTTCTAAAATAAACAAAAGCAAGAAAGTAAAAGTGTAACTCCTATCACAGGGTCAGGTGTTCCCTCTTTCTTACAATCAGGGACACATGTACGCTGCCACTATACCCGCACAGATATAACCTACAACACCGCCATATAGTAGAGGTACTACAGATAAGAGGTCAGACACCAGCCTAAAGGTATAACACTACAAACACCCGCCATATAGAGACCACATAGAGGTCAGACACCATCAGCTCAGGTATAACACATACAACAACCGCCATATAGAGACCACTAGAGGTCAGACACCAGCTCAGGTATAACCTACAACACCACCATATAGAGACCACATAGAGGTCAGACACAGCTCAGTCTCAAGGTCACCATCACATTTACAATATAAAAATAAAACCCCCCTAAAAAAATCCCAAAGGGACTCACCGGAGACATCTGATGAGTCGTTTTCTTCTCTTTTGAGCCATTCTTATTCACTTTTCTTCTGCATCCGTTCCACAACGCCATGATGACTTGTCCCGGCCACAACTCATCCCTTCAGAAATTACACACAAATATCTTAGAATCCTCAATTTTCCAGCATCTCTTCACCTATTCCCACCACTGTACAAACTATCCAGGGGTGGGAGAGCAGGTACATGCCTGTATCCTAAGGGGTTGGAGGGTGGGGAAAGGCCCCAGGTAACTAGATAGGACCTATTTAGGTAGGTAGACTCTCGCTGGATAAGTTGGTAGGCCAGCCCCAGGCAGGCTGGTGGGTACCTAGCCACAGGTGGGTAGGTAAATAGCCCCCAGGTAGATAAGTAGGCCCCAGTTAGGAAAGTAGATAGGCTACAGTTAGGTTGGTGGACTCCAGTTAGGTAGGCTTGTAGCCAGGGCCCCCCTCATAGTCAGGGCCCCCTGTAGGTAGCCAGAACCCCCCTTGTAGTCAGGGCCCCCTTAGATTGCCAGGGCCCCCCTCCCTGTAGGTAGCCAGGGCCCCCTTTGTAGCCAGGGCCCCCCTATAGGTAGCCAGGGCCCCCCATGTAGGTAGCCAGGGCTCACCTGTAGGTAGTCAGGGTCCCCTTTGTAGTCAGGGCCTCCCTATAGGTAGCCAGGGTCCCCATGTAGGTAGCCAGGGCCCCCTTGTAGTCAGGGCCCCCCTGTGTAGAGAGGGCCCCCCCATGTAGGTAGCCAGGGCCCCACTTGTAGTCAGGGCCCCCCTATAGGTAGCCAGGGCCCCCCTTGTAGCCAGTCAGGGCCACCCTTGTAGTCAGGGCTCCCCATGTAGTCAGGGCCCCCCATGTAGTCAGGGCCCCCCATGTAGCCAGGGCCCCCCATGTAGCCAGGACCCCCATAGTAGCCAGGGCCCTCCTTGTAGCCAGGGCCCCCTCCTTGTAGCCAGGGCCCCCCTTGTAGCCAGGGCCCCCCTTGTAGCCAGGGCCCCCCTAGTGCCAGGGCCCCTTGTAGTCAGGCCCCCTTTGTAGCCAGGGCCCCCCTAGTAGCCAGGGCCCACCTAGTAGTCAGGGCCCCCGTACTGCCGCCCTGCATAGGCGGCGCGGTGAAGTGACGTCACCGCGCCACCTACGTCAGTAGTAGGGGCCGGCGCCTGGCAGGCTTAAGGCCTAGTGCCTTAAGCCTGCCAGAGCGGTCGGCGGAGTGCAGCGCTAGTGGCGCTGTGCTCTGCTGACACCGCACAGCCCCGGGAGTCGGGGACATTAGTCCCCAACTCCCGGGTCGGTCTCTGGGCGCTCGGGAGGCAGGTCTCGGGCGTTCAGAGACCGGATGCGCGGCCGGGCCTGGGTAGTGGCTGCACTGCCTCCGTGGCCCACAGCGGCTCAGGGGGGGGCCCACAGGGGGATTCCCCGATACCCGGTGGCCCAGTCCGAGCCTGTGTGCAGGCCCGTCTGAAGTTTGCCAAAGAACAACTGGATGATTCTGTGAGTGATTGGGAGAAGGTGCTGTGGTCAGATGAAGCAAAAATTGAGCTCTTTGGCATTAACTCAACTCAGTGTGTTTGGAGGAAGAGAAATGCTGCCTCTTACCCAAAGAACACCGTCCCCACTGTCAAGCATGGAGGTGGAAACATTATGTTTTGGGGGTGTTTCTCTGCTAAGGGCACAGGACTATTTCACTGCATCAGTGGGAGAATGGGTGAAGCCACGCACCGTAAAATCCTGAGTGACAACTTCTTTCTCTCGGCCAGGACATTAAAAGTGGGAGATGGCTGGGTCTTCCAGCAAGACAATGACCCAAAACATACAGCCAAGGCAACAAAGGAGTGAATCGAAAAGAAACACATTAAGGTCATGAAGTGGCCTAACCAGTCTCCAGACCTTAATCCCATAGAAAACTTATGGAGGGAGTCGAAGCTCCGAGTTGCCAAACGATAGCCTCAAAGTCTTAATGATTTACAAATGATCTGCAAAGAGGAGTGGACCAAAATTCCTCCTGACATGGTCAAACACAGTGTGTGCACTGAGCCTTATTTTAACCATTTTACAATTTGCAGTACATTGAAGGAATATTTTTGATAATCAGTTGATGGAAGGTAGACTAATGGAAAATGATGGAAGGAATGAGAGGGAGAAAAGAGGAAAATAAGAAAAGATGTCCATGGAGAGAAAGAGGAAAGCAAGAAGTATAACAAATGATTATGAGGAAGGTAAGGAAGAGAAAAGAAACAGCATGGGGAGGAGAAGTGATGAGGAGAAAAAGAAGATATTAGCATGAGAAAGAGGAATGAAATGCAGAGAAAAAGTACATGAGGAAAAAAAGATGAACAAGAGGAAGAGAAGATGAACAAGAAGAAAAACGAGAGGAACAGAAGAAACATATTAGGAACAGAAGAAGAACAAAAGGAAAAGAAGAGGAAAAAATGGAAAGGCAGCAGAATATTAGGAAGATGATAGGAGAAAGAGAAAGGAAAGGGAAGAAGAGAAGGGTAACATTAGGTAGAGAAATGAGTGGAAGAGAACAGGAACCTAAGGAAGAGAAGATAACTGAGAGGAAGAGAGAGGAAAAAGAAAAAGGAAGAAATGAGGAATAAAATATAAAAGATAAGAAACACAAGAAAGAGAGGATAAACAAGAGGGAGAGTAAATGAGCAAGAATAAGAGATGAAGAACAAGAGGAAGTAAAGCAAAGGAAGAAAAACGCAGAGGAAAGAAAATAAGAAAAAAATAACGGGGAGATGAAGAGAATAGTGAACAGTGATGTCTACATATGAGTTTTATTTTAGAATTAAAAAAAAATATGTTATAAGTAATTCCAAGAATGATGCTGTGAGCTGTTTTGTATAGTACCTAAATCGTTTTGGTCTCTTAATTGTTTTTGCTTATTTACTTTCTATGGACACACAATAATAATCATTAATGCGCTGTAAATAGTAGAATATCCAAAATGTATTGCTTGTAGACCAAATCATATACTTTAGAAAAGATTCACACTTTCATATAAAATCCCCTTCATGTTTTATTATTTCTATTCACTTATCTGCACATGTGATTGAACCAGGATATCAGCCTTAAAAGGTCTCACTGCATTTAGCACCGGTGTCTTGCTAGCATTTCACAGTAACCTTTACTCACTTATAAGTATATGGTCCGTAAATCACATACTGATAGTCATATCTGTCCAAGCAAAAGAGATCAATGGGCAATCTCTCAGCAAAGACCTAACACAGAATTCCTGCTGTTTCCAACATATACATACACTCCAACAGATATGCTGCAAATACACTTTGTGCAATCATAGAGAGAACGCTGAGCTTGAAATGTCTTAAAAAAAAAGAAAAAAAATCCACACCCTGCAAAGCCATTAATTTCCATGGCAACCTGTTGTAGGTGCATATATTGCCAATCATTCTGAATTAGTTACAATAACCATCATAGTGTAGGAAGCAAGATCTAAATTCTCTTTAACAAGTGACGCTAGGTTGCCAAATTGCAGACAAAATGGAACAAATCTTCTTTTACAATGTTTTGGAAAACAATTTTAATAACATAAGTAAATTGACATTTTCCTCAACATACAGTACTACTATACCCAGATTACCTCATGTTCCTTGAGATGCACTCATTTTATAGGAGCAAGATCATTTCAGATGTCAGATAAAGTCTACTTTATGGCACGTTTCTAAGTCTTTAAAAAGTTACAGCCAGATTTAATTTATATACAACTGGATTATTACTTGTCACTGGTGATATATTGTAGAAAACATATGCAGCTGGATCTCGATTTTTCATATTCCTTCATAGACTTCACACATTTTGGGTATCACAAACAGGGTGTCTTTTAATTTTTTAAAAGCGGGGCCCCAGTATTTAAAAATAAAGCGAGGGCCTTTAGACGGGTTCTGTTTAAAGGGTGTTTTTCTAAACACATTGATTCCCTTTTGGTAAAATTAAATAAAGACTATTACCAAAAAACATTGCTGTTTCTGATTTTTTTTTCCCATTCAAGCTAAAACATTTCCTTAACCCCTCCCTGTATACAGGGCCGCCGTTAGGGCCTTACAGCGGGCCCACTGCGGGCAGGGGGACCCACCCAAATTTTTAAAAAAAAGTGGGGGCACTGCTGTCTGCAGCTACCAGCCCGTGCTTCACAGGAATGGTAGCTAAGGTTCCCCATCATATACGGGAGGCCCCTAAAAACCCAACTCCCTTTACTGGGGGCCCCATATCTACCTACCTGCCAACAAAAGGGGGCCCCCTCTCTACCTACCCACTGGGGGCCCCTATTGACCTACCTTCTTGGAGCCACTATCTACCTTTCTACCTACCTTTGGGAAACCTTCTAACAAAAACAAAACAATATGGGGGAAGGGTTATGTACAGGCATTTTCCCCCTTTTTTTTGGGCAAACACTGCGCCTCCCAGCCCGAATTTCCCCCTGTCGGGCGGGGGTTTCAGTGTTAGGCGCAGTGTTCGCCATTTTCAGCTGCCCCCGATAAAAAGGGGGGGCAGTGGGCGGGGTGTGGGCGGGGGTTTGGGCTTTCCCCGGGGGGGGGAAAGGGGCCCGGCGTTTTGAAAACCCCGGGGGCATGTACGGATGGCGAGTCGGAAAAGGGCGAGGCCCCAGTGCAGGCTGGGGCCAGCCCCCGCCCAGGCAGACCAGGTTTTTTTTGGTCAAAAAGTCCGGCAGGGCAAAAGTGAACCCAGGATCGGAAAAATGCGAGGAAGGGGGATCGAAGAATCCGACGGGAAATCCCCGGCGGCTCCGTGCAGAGGAGTATGACCCGAAAAAATCCCCTTTTTTATAAAGGCAAAAAACCCTTTGTCAGAAAAAGAGCTGAACGTAAAAAAAAAAACATAATAAAAAAAAAACACTTACCAAAACTCTAAAACGGCGGCAATACCCAAAAAATATAATTTTGGGGAAATTCCCAAAGGAAAAACAGAATTTTAAAAATTTCCTGAAACCTTTTCTCATTGGTGGGGCATAAACCACCCAATCAGTTTTGGAGCGCAGGGGAAACCATTAAAACCTATGGGGAATTTTTGGGCCCCAATCAGAATCCATGGCAGGGATAGTTTAAAAATACAGAAAAAATGCAGAAAAGAGCTGTTTTTGGCGGACCCCCCCGGGGGGACATGGTTTAGCTCAGCCCAAATCAAAAAGGGAAGCAAAACAAAGCCCCTTTTCCTAGTCTATGGAGAATTTTTAGACCAATCAGAACCACGGCGGGTTTAATTCAAAAAAACATTTAAAAAAGACAAAAAAAGAGTTTGTTTTGGCTAAAGCTAGCGGGGGCTTGGCTTTTCACGCCAACGGGGCGCGAGTACTTCCCCCTTATAGTCTAGGGAGAATGGGGGCACTGAAATCTCGGCGCTCAGCGCCGTGAGGCAAAAAGTTTTAATAAAAAAATAATTTTTATTAAGTTTTAAAAAAATTATCAGATAAAGAGCCGAACCCTTTTTTAAAACCAAATAAAGCAGTTAAAACCCCGAACAAGCTTTTGCCGCCGAGGCCGGGTACATGGGAAATTTGGGCCAATAGGAAAAATTCGCCGGGAAATACAAAAAATTAAAATTTGGTTTAAAGGGCTATTCTTTTTGGGTGGGCCCAGAAGCCGGGCCAATAAGAATAGGGGGCGACAAACCCCCAATTTATTCCCTTTTGGGAGAATTTTGGGCCCAAATCGAATGGGAAAGCGACAGTGGCCCATTTTTAAACCTATGAAGGAAAATTTAAAACCAATCAGAATAGGAGCGAAAAAAGCCCCATTATATCCTAGGGGGGAAGATTGGACCAATCAAAAAAAAGGGAAAATACATGGGGGAATTGAAATTTGGGGAGAATGCCGGGAAATAAAGTAATTCAAATTTTTTAAGTATTCTCATTGGCCCGGGCAAAAACCACCCAAATCAAAAATAGGAGCGACAAAGACCCTTAAAACCCTAAGGGGAGAATTGACCAAATCAAAATAGGAGCGACCAATGTCCCCTTATATCCTATGGAAAAAAAATTGACCAATCAAAATTCAAAGGGGGGAAACAGTTTCCAAAATACAGAAAAAAATGCGGGAAAACAGCTGTTTGGTTTAAAGCGGGGGGGGGGGCTCGCCCAGTTTGGGGCCCAATCAAGCGCAAATTTACTTTCCATAGAGTTTATTGGGGAAAAGAAATTCTGAGCCGCTCTTTTAAAGGGCTAAGTTAAAAGAGGCCCCGTTATTTTCCAAGGGGGAAGGCGAGCGACGCCCCTAGGGGTTTTTAAAAATTTGCAATCTGAAAAAAAAACTTTTCAGGGCCAAAATCAAATTATAAAAACCTCAAAAAGGGGTCCCGATGTGTAATAAAAGAATAATAATAGGGGGAAACCAAAAAAAAAATTTTAAATCAAAAAAAATCTTTTTTTATTTCTTTATTTTCTTTTGCAACCATACTATTGTTTCCTTGGCTAACAAAAAAAAGAAATAAAAAAGATTTTTTTAAAATTAATTTTTTTTTTTTCCGGTTTACCCCCTTTAATTTATTTTTCCCTTTTTATTTACACATGGGGCCACTTCTGTAGTGTTTTAATTTGATTTCGGCCAGTACTTTTTTTTTCAGATTGCATTAAAAAACCCCAAAAAGGAGCTTCGCTCGCTCCCCCCTTTGGGTCCAAAAAACGGCGCCTCTTTTAACTTAGCCAAACCACAAGTGGCGCTCAGAATTTCTTTTTCCCCCATAGAACTCTTTTGAGAAAAGTACTCGCGCTCTGTTTTGGCTAAGCGGGACAGCCCCCCGCCCCCTTAAACCCAATAACCCTCTTTTTCTGCTTTTTTTACTGTTTTTGAAAGCCCCGCCTTTGAAAAATTGATTGGTCAATTTTTCTCCATAATATAAGGGGCATTTGTCGCTCCTATTCTGTTTGGGGCCTGGTTTTTTCCGACCAAAGGGAAATAAGCTTAAAAAAAAGGGAAAATTACTGTTTTTTCCCGGCGATTCCTCTTTTTGCAATTCCCAAAGTACCCCCCCGGGGGGCTCGGCGACAAAGGGTTGTTGGGGGGTTTTTTAACTGCTTTTTTTTTGTAAAAAAAGGGGGTTCGGGCTCTTTATCTGACAATGTTTTACATTTAAAAAAAAAAAATTTTTTTTTATTTAATTTAATTTCATCCCCCAAACGGCGCTGAGTGCCCGAGAATTTTAGAGGCCCCCAACCTTTTCCATAGACTATAAAGGGAAAGTAGCCCCGCGCTCTGATTGGCTGGAAAAGCCCAAACACCCGCTAAACTCAGCCAAAACAGCTCTTTTCTGTTTTTTAAATGTTAAATTTTGGGAAATTTTCCCCCGGGTTTTTGATTTGGGCAAAAATTCTCCATAGACTGAATGGGTTCCTTTTTTGTCCATTCTGATTGGTCAATAATTCCCCCATAGGCCAGAATAGGGGCTCTGGTTTCCCCCTATTCTGATTGGCGAGCTAGCCAAGGGCCCCCGGGAAACTTAAAAACCCAAACAGCTCTTTTCACATTTTTTACTGTATTTTGGGAAATATCCCGCCGTGGATTCTGATTGGGTCTAAAAAATTTCCCCCTAGGTTTTAATGGTTCACCCGTCGCTCCTTTTTCGATTTTGGGTGGCTTCTTGCCGAAACCAAAACAAAAATACTTTCCCGAAATTTGAATTACCCGTTTTCCTGGCAATTTCCTTTATCCAAAATTTTTGAATTAGGATATTGGGAAAATGATTTTGTTTTTTTGTATTTTTTATTTTTTTAGGTTTCAGCTCCTTTTTTTTGAGAATGTTTAACGCCCTTTTTAAAGGGGGATTTTTGATTCATTTTTCTTCGACCAACATTGGAATGATTTCTCGCTGTTTTCCCGCCCTTTTTCGCATCGGAAAAATTTATTTTCGGCCCCAGCCCCGCACGGGGCCCCCAATTTCCCCCACTGCGCCCATGTCCCCCCCCCTTGTGCCCCACACACACCCTTTGGCCCCAGGGGGGCAGGGGAAATTTTCCCCCCATGTAAAATTGGGGGCTACCCCCGGCGGCGAATCCCTAGGCCCCAGCCCCCCACCTTTCCCTCGGTCCCCGCACGTGCCCCAACAACACTGGGGAGGCGGGGGGCTTTTTCCCCCCAAGTATTTACCCCACTACCTCCCCGGGCCCCCGGGTTTTAAAGGGCGCGCCGCCAACGGCCTCGGACCCGCAAAGCGCCTTAAAACACTGGCGGGCGGGGGGAAAGGGGGGACTTTTCTTTTTATGTATGAGCGCCCCCCCCCCGCCCCGACATAAACCAAAGGGGGCAATTTTGCCGGAAAAAAATGGCGGAAAGGTGCGCCCCCGGGCCCCGGCCGGATTCATTCATGTGGCCCCAAATGTCTAGGGTATAATCAAAAAAAAATCACAGAAAGAAAAACTAACCCCCAGTTTTTAAACCCCTAATCAGGGCCCCCTCAAAATTTCAGGGCCCCATAAAGGTGAAGCATTGGGGCCCCCCCCCCCCACGTCAACCCCACCCTCTCCCAACCCCATCGCCCCGCCGCCCCCCCCGGGTCAACCCCCCCCTCCCAAACCCCCCCATCGCCACCCCCAGTCAACCCCCCCCTCTTAATCCCAGCCCCGCCCCCCCCAAACACACAGTCCCCCCCACCTCCAAACAACCCTCCCCACCTCTCACACACACCGCATCCCCCAGCCTCTCACACCCCTCCCCAAGCCTCTCACCCCGCCTTCACCCCCTCCCCCTAGCCTCTCTCACCACACCCCAACGCCTCCCCACCCTCAAAACAAAACCGCCTCCCACCCCAGCCTCTCTCACAACACACAGCCTCCCCCAGCCCTCTCACAACAGTTCCCCCACCCCCAGCCTCTCTCTCCCCCCCAAGCCCCCCCCAAGCCCTTCCCCCACACCACCCCACCCCCCCTACACCACACCCCTCCCCCAGCCTCACACACACACACCCCCACAGCCTCCCCCACCCCAAACCCTTTCTCTCTCAACCCAACAGCCTCCCCCAGCCTCCTCCCACACCCCACACCCTCCCCCCACCCCCTCCAACACACACATCCCCCCCATCCCCATCCCCCCAGCCTCCCACCACCACACAGCCTCCCCCACCTCACAAAACCCAACACAGCCTCCCCCAGCCAAAACCACACAGCCCCCCCCACCTCTCTCACACACACCCCCCAAGCCTCCCCCCCCCCCCACCAACAAACAACACCCCCCCCCAGCCTCAACACACACAGCCCCCCACCCCTCTCTAACCCCCCAACAGCCTCCCCCGCCTCAAAACACACACAAGCCTCCCCCACCCTCACACCCACACACCAAAACAGCCTCCCCCAGCCCCCCACAACACACACAGCCCCCCCCACCTCTCCCCAAAAACACAACAGCCTCCCCAGCCTCCAACCCAACACAGCCTCCCCCAGCCTCACAACCACAGCCCCCCCCAGCCCCCAACAACACACACCTCCCCCACCTCACCACCCCTTCCCCCCACCTCAAACACACGACCTCCCCCAGCCCCCACCCCACACCAGCCTCCCCCACCCTCCTCAACACAAGCCCCCCCAGCCTCTCTCACACCCACACAGCCCCCCCCAGCCCCTCTCACACACACACAGCCTACCCCAGCCTCTCCACCACACAAAGCCCCCCCAGCCCTCTCACACACACACAGCCTCCCCAGCCTCTTCACAACAACCAACCCCCCACCCCTAGCCTCACGCACACACACAGCCTCCCCAGCCTCACAACAAAAAGCCCCCCCCAGTTCACCACAACACCCTCCCCCAGCCTCTCTAACACACAGCCTCCCCCACCCTCACACCCACACAGCCCCCCCAGCCACCACACACACACAGCCTCCCCCACCCTCAACACACACAGCCCCCCCCAGCCTCACCCACACACATCCCCAGCCTCCCCCAGCCTCTCTCCCACACACACACAGCCCCCCAGCCCCTCTCCACCACCAACACAGCCTCCCCAGCCTCCCCACAAAAACACAAGCCCCCCCCCCTCCTCTCTCCACACACACAGCCTCCCCCAGCCTCTCTCTCACACACAAACAGCCTCCCCAGCCTCCCCCCCCCCACACACACAACAGCCCCCCCAGCCCTCTCAACAACACCCCTCCCCCGCCTCTCTCAACCCCACACAGCCTCCCCCGCCCCCCCTCACACACACCACAACCCTCCCCAGCCTCTCTCACCCCCGCCTCCCCAGCCTCTCTCACACAAACACCAATCCCCCACCCTTTCTCTACACACACACAACCTCCCCACCACCAGCCTCACACAACCAGCCTCCCCCCCCCAGCCTTATACCCCCAAAGCCTCCCCACCCCCAGCCTCTTCACACAACCCCAAAAAGCCCCCCCCAGCCTCTCACACACACACAGCTCCCCACCCCACCCTCTAACACACATAAGCCTCCCCCCCCGCCTCTCACACATGCCCCACCCCCAGCCTCTCTCACACACATACGCCCATCCCAGTGTCACACACACACAACCACCCACCCTCACACCACAGAGCCTACCACCCTGGGGGGAAGGGGGGGGGGTCGCTGGGTGGGGGGGGGCTTTACTGGGCCCCCCTTACCTCAGTATGAGGAGAGCCCCCGGGTCTTTTCATACGCTGCAGCAGCGTCCTCCCTTTTACTTCCCTTTCCCGTTCTCCACGTCTTGTGTGATCCGTCGGCCACTCCCCCCTCTGCCGGCAGGGGTCACTGAAGCCCCGCCCCAGGCAGAGAGGGCGGGGCCCACTCTAATCACAGGAGACACGGAAGGAGGGGACCGAGGCGCGTAGCTGTAAGTAAAAAGGCCCCGGGCCCCCTTTACAGACGCAGAGCCCGCGGGGCCCCCCCCACACAGGAAAAGGAGGGCCCAAGCTGCTCCGGTGGCGGGCAGAGTACTCTCATGGGGGGCCCGGCAGTTGAAAGCAAGGGGGCCCGCCGCCACCCGGAGGGTACCCCCCCCCTTGTTCATAGTAAAAGTACAGAGAACAGGCCTATGGCTGTTACTCTGTTCCATGATGAGTGCGGCGCTGAGCGCCGCAGTGTAAGTCTGGGGCCCGGCTACGTCTGAGGGGGTGGCCCGCGCTGCGTCGCCGGTCACACTGCGCTATTGACATAGCACGCACTCCTCCAGCCTGCCGTGACCGGAGCAGCTGGGCCCTCCACTTTTTTCTGTGTGAGGAGGGCGCCTGCCGGCCACTGCTCTTAGTAGAAGTGGGCCGGCGCTATTTACTCTTACAGCTACAGCAGTGCCATCTGTACACCTCCTCCAGCGACTCCCTGTGATTAGAGTCGGCCCCCCATTTTGGCGCCTGTGGAGCGAGTGCATCAGAGACTCCTAGCCGGCATGAGGAAGAGTGGCCGACCGCTCACACAAGAGGCTGAGAACAGGAAGGACGTGATAGATGACGGCTTGGCTGGCAGCAGTAATAATAAGAGCGCAGGTGAGGGTGCGGGCCCTCCCTCATACTGAGAGGTATAGAGTGGGGGCCCCAGTATTAGCCCCCCCCAGCCCCGAGCGAACCCCTTCCCGCCCCCTAATCGAGGCTGGTTAGGCTCTGTGTGTGTGAGAGGGAGGGGGGGACCTGTGTTTGTGTGTTGACACTGGTATGGTTCAGTAAGTGTGTGAGAGAGGCTGCGGGTGGGGAGGCTATGTGTGAAGAGGCTGGGGTTGGGTAGCTTAAGTGTGTTAGAGAGGCTGGGTGTGGGGAGGGCTGTGTTTGTGTGAGAGGCCTTGGGGGAGGCTGTGTTGTGCGTGTGAGAGAGAGCTGGTGGTGGTGATGGCTGTGTTTGTGAGTGAGATGAGGCTGGGGGAGGCTGTGTGAGTGTGTGAAAGATAGTGCTGGGAGGAGGAGGCTGTGTGTGTGTGTAAGAAGTGCAGGGGGATGCTATGTGTGTGTGAGGAAGAGGCTGGGGGATTGCTGAGTGTGTAGTGGAGAGAGATGGCTGGGGGAGCTGTGTGTGTTGTGTGAGGAGAGGTGGGGGAGGCAAGTGAGGTGTGTAGAGAGAGGCTGTGGAGGCTGTGTTGTGTGTGTGCGGAGAGGGCTGTGGGAGGCTGTGTTGTGTGATGATGGCTGGGGGAGGCTGTGTGTTTTGTGATGCTGGGGAGCTGTGTGTGTGTGGTAGATGTGAGACGAGGCTGTGGGAGGCATGTGCGTAGTGTGTGAGAGAGAGGCTGGATGGAGGAGCTAGTGTAGTGTGTGTGATAGAGGCTGGTGGAGGCAGTGTGTTGAGGCATGGGGAGGCTTGAGTGAGTGTGGAGGCTGGGAGGCTGTGTGTGTGTGTGAGATGTTGGGGGAGGACGTGTCGTGTGTGTCTCTGAAGAGGCTGGAGGGGAGCTGCTGAGTATGTGAAGAGGTGCTGTGGTGCGGGTGGCTGTGAGTTATATGTAGATGCTGGTGAGGCTGTAGAGTGTTATGTGTGAGGCTGGGGATCTGTTGAGTGTGTATGAGTCTGGGGTGTGGGAGGCCTGTGTGTGTGGTGAGAGAGAGGCTGGGGGCGGCTGTGTGCGTGTGAGAGCTTCAGGGTGGAGGCTGTGAAGTGAGTGTGAGATAGGCTTGGGAGGCAGTTTTGAGTGTGAGAGAGGCTGGGAGAGAGCTGTGGATGATGTGTAGAGAGGCGTGTGGAAGGCTGCTAGTGTGTGGGAGGCTGTGGAGAGGCTGTGTGAGTGTAGTGTGGTATGCTTGGGGAGGCTGTGTGTGAGTGTGTTGTGAGTGTGTGTGAGGCTGGGGAGTGTCTGTTGTGTGTGGTGTGTGAAGGCTGTGGAGGCTGTGAGATGTGATGGTGAGAAGCTGGGGGAGCTGTTGTGTGTGTGAGGCTGGTGATTGCTGTGATTGTGTGTGTGTTTGAGTGTGTAGTGTGTGTGTTGAGGCTGGTGGAGGCTGCGATGTGAGTGTGATGAGAGAGGCTGGGGGAGGCTTTTGTGTGAGTGTAGAGGCTGGGGGAGGCTGTGTGTGATAGAGGCTGGGGGAGGCTGTGTGTGGGTGAGAGAGTGCATGGGGAGCTGTGTTGTGGGATGTGAGAAGTGCAGTGGGCGTTGCTTGTGTGATTTAGAGAGATAGTTGTCTGGGGAGGGCTGTGAGTTGTGAGAGAGGCTGGGGAGGCTTGTGTGAGTGTGAGAGAGGCTGGTGGAGAGTCAGTGAGTGGTGTGGTGTGTGAGGCTGGGGGAGGCTTTGTGTGGGAGAGAGGCAGGGGGAGGCTTGTGTGTGTGTGTGAGGCTGGTGGGAGGCTGTGTGTGTGTGATGTGTGTAGGCTGGGAGAGGTCGTTTTGTGTGTGGTGAGGTGCATGGAGGCAGTGTTGAGTGTGTGAAGGCTGGGGTAGGACTGATGGTGTGTGTGATGCTGGGGAGGCTGTGAGAGTGCCTGAGTAGAACGTTCAGGGAGGAGTCAGAGAGGAGTGAGGCAGGGGGAGCCTGTGAGTGTGTAGTGGTTAGGCATGGGGGTAGGGGAGGCTGTGTTTGTTTGTGATAGATGGGCTGGGGGAGCTGTGTATTAGCGACAGAGAGGTCTGGGGGTAGTGGAAGGCTGTGTGTGAGAGGCTGGGTAGGCTGTGTGTGTGAGTGAGAGGTGTGCTAGTGGCATGGATGTGAGAGAGGCTAGTGTGAGAGGCTGGTGGTGAGTGCTGGTAGTGGAGGCCAGGAGTGTGTATAGCTAGAGTGAGTGTTGAGAGGCAAGTGTGTGGAGGGCATTGAGTGTGTGAGTCTGGGTGACAGTTGATGTGATTGGGGGCGGGGCGATGGTATTGACTCAGAGTGTGGGGTTGACGAGAGGTCTGGGCGTATGGGGTAGTGGCAGATGGAGTGGATAGAATTGTGGGGGTGCGGTGTGCTATGGGTTTGGCAGTCGGGTGGGTTTATGACCGCGGGTGGCCCGGTGGTTGACGTGTGGGGGGGGGGGGGGAGCCCAGATGCTTCACCTGTATGGGGCCCTGAAATTAACTGAATGGCGGCCTGGATCCTCTCACACCCACCACAGCCCATCCCCCAGCCACTCTCTCACACACACACACAACAGCCTCCTCCACCAGCCTCATCTCACACACACACACAGCCTCCCCCAGCCACTCTCACACACACCACACAGCCTACCCCGCCCTCTCACGACACACACACACACAGCCACCCCATGCCCTCCACACACACACACTAAGCACCACACACACACACACAGCAGCCACCCCCAGCCTCTCACACACACACACATCAGCCTCCCAACCCCAACCTCTCACACACTACAGCCTCTCCCCCCCAGCCACTCTCACACGCACACACACAGCCTCCCCCAGCCTCTCACACACACCCAGCCACCCCACCCCCAGCCTCTCACACACACAAACAGCCTCCCCACCCCCAGCCTCTCACACATATCCTCCCCACCCCTCTAGGCCTCACTCCACACACAAACAGGCCCATCCCAGAGTCACAAACGCACACAGTACCCCCCCACCCACACAGTCGCACCAGAGCCTACCCCTCTGGGGTGTTGGGGGGTGTATCGGGTAGCTGGGAGGTTGGCTTATTACTTGGGCCTGAGCCCTTTACCATCAGTATGAGGAAGGCCGAAATGCGCTCTTTTACATACAGCAGCAAGTTCAGCGTCACTCTATCACTTCCTTCCTGTTTCTCCAGCGTCTTTGTGTGATACTTCAGTCGGCCACGTCCATCCCTCTGCATGGCCATGATCACTGAAGCGCCCGCCCACAAGCAGAAGGGCGGGGCCGACTCTAATCACAGGAACGCTGGAAGAGTGACAGATGGCAGCTGTATCTTTTAAGTAAATAGCGGCCGTGGCCCCTTGCACAGACACATAGCCGCGCGGGTGCCCCTCCACTCACCCAAGAAAAGAGAGGGCCCAGCTGCTCCGGTCATAGCGCGCAGAGGATTCTGTGGAGCTGTGCAATGTCTTCAAGCTGCAGCTGTGACCGGACACGCAGCGCGGCGCCCCCCTCAGTGTCGCCGGGCCCCAGACATACACAGCGGAGCAGCCGCCAGCACACATCATGGTACAGAGAACAGCATAGCTCCTGTTTTCTCTGTACTATTACTATGAAGGCAAGGGGGCGGTACCTGCCAGGATGTACCGGCGCGCCCCCCTTGCTTCTCAGACTTGCCCGGGGGGCCCCAAACGGGAGGAGATACTCGCCTGTAGCCCCCCTAATGCGGGCCCTGGTCCTAATTAACCAGTATAATTCACGTTGGAGCTAACCACTCTTGTATCGCCTCCATTTTTGGTGGCTGATGTATTTTTGTTGTCCCCTGATGAACCAGATATTCTGGGGAAATGCATCGGGACATTCAACAATTATCTCTTTTATATGAGGGGTTTATATTCCTATAACTGAGATAAGGTCTAGCCCTGTTTGAGATTATGTAAGGGTGTTATTAGGGTGAGCCGATGATAGGAGGGGTCATCCTTTTTCAGGACGGGTGCTCCTCCTTGGGATAGGTTAAATTCCAGGGATAATTGAGGTTTTACCTCCAATACTCCAGCTATCTGGTACCTTCTCTAATTCTATCCTTGCACTATTTAGGTGAAAATTTGTGAGTGAAGGACTACAAGACTGTGAGTAGATCCATAGATATATATTCTGTGTATTGTGATGTAATCTTGGTGTTGATAATGTTAGATTGAATAGGTTTTCTGGAATATTAACAACTCACAGAAAAAGAGATAAGAAATAGGATTATAGAAAACCGTCCTCACAGATCAAAAGAAAAATTCCTAAACAATAATCATTAAATAGATCTAGCATTAAAATAATTATCCATGTATAAGAGAAGAAAATGGGCCTCACACATATAGCCCCATACAAATATGCAACTAGTATATGTATAAAATATACCCGGAGTATAATGCAAGTAGCCTAAATAACCAAGAGCAAGTGGTCGAACAATGCTACTAATTACAGCAAAAAAGGACATTGTAACAAATACCTCTAGCAGGGAGAGGTGCCCCTATAAGAGGGAGGACAAATGTGGTCAAAAAAGTTGTCAAAAACTCACGGTTCTCTTTTTAAAATAATAAAAAGACCCTGTCACAGTAAGAGCTCCATTGCCTCCATTGGACCAGTATATCAACCATTATAATAGAAAAAGCAACTATCGCTATCGAGACTTATACTAGTCCCTGATCCAGATAGACACTTCGCCCCTAAAAGGGCGACCCCACCTCTCGGCGACGTCACCCATAACTAACTAAATTATACATGTAACATACATAAAGAACACAGACATTAAGTCTCACACAGACTAAGACCCAGACTCGTGATTCCCCAAGGATATGTTCATCAGGGGGATTATAATTAAAGCATCTGTGATGAGAGATGTATGGAGTGGTCCAAGTGATGAGCACAATGAGGCCTATTGTCCACTTGCTTTTGTATTTAGGTACTGATATACACCGGGTACTTTATACATATACAGTTGCATATTTTGTATAGTGGCTATATGTGTGATGGCCATTTTTTATATAAAAAGGATATTATTTTAAAATGCATATTTCTATTAAAGATTATGTTTTTAGGAATTTTTTATGGAAATATTACCCAAATGTGGGATTTTGAAAATTAAGTAGTGCATGCCTCCTTTGGTTTTGCACTTGTTTGAGTGTAAGGTTTTTTAATATCTATATCAATTAGAAGTGTGGTTTTAAAAGTATTTCCATACTGGGATTTAGTTCTTCTACCTTCTAGGAGACCCTATCTACTTATCGATCTACTTGGTGCTCCTATCTAACTATCTACTGGGGGCCCCTATCTATCTATAACTAACGGGTGGGGCTATTAACTACCTACCTACTGGGGTACTCCTATGGAACCCTAACCACCTAGGGGGCCGCCGATTTACTTACCTCCCTTCTGGGGGCCCCTATCTTCCTACCTACCTACTGTTGGCTCCTATCTTCCTACCTGCTGGGGGGTTTCTACTTAACTATGGGGGACCGCTACCTACCTACTAGGGGCCCATATCTACTTACCTACCAGGGTGCCCCCATCTACCTACTTTCTGAGGGCCACTATCTGCTCACCTTCTGGAGGGTCCCATCTACCTACCTGCTAGGGGCCCCTATCCATCTACCTACCTATCTAATGGAGGCCCCTATCTACCTACCTACTAGAGGTCCTTATCTAACTACCTACCTACTGGGGGTCCCTATCTATCTATCTATCTATCTACGTACTGGGGGGTCGCTATCTACTAACCTCCATATTAGGGGGCCCTATCAACTTACCTACCTTCTGGGGGCCCCTATATAGCTACCTACTTGGAGCCCCTATATATCTAACTTCCTACTGTGGTCTTCTATATACTTACCTACCTACTGGGAGGACTCTATCTACCTACTGGGGGCCCCTTATCTACCTACAAGAGGTGGTTCTATATACGTCTTTACCTACTAGGAACCCTATATAACTGCTTACGGAGGGGGGCTATATACCTACCTAGCAAGGGGGACTATATACCTAGCTACCAGAGGCCCTACCAAACTACTAGGGCACCAAAGAGGTAATTATTATAATTTGGGATACTGTGGATGGGTACTTTGTACATGGGGGAGGGCACAGTTAGGAAGACGTTTGTGTTGTGAATTCTGCAGGGACGAGTGGTGGCTGGGAGAAGTAATCATGGTGGCCTGGACTGGATGGAGTAGAAATGAGAAGGAGAATGACTCAGACAAGATGTCACCTATGAGTCACTAAATGTAACTGGACTGTGTACACTTGTATCTACTACTATATGGTCACTGTAAGGAGGTATTATATCTATTACTGTATATCAGAACTGTCCCATTTTAATTAGGACACTTGATTGCTAAGCACCTTAGGTCCTGGCCAGAAAACTGATGGGAACCCTGCAAAAAAATACTAAGCATCCCAGGTCCCGGTAGAAAAACCATTGGGGACCCTGCTAAAAATTCTAATCAGCCTAGGTCCTGGTAGAAAAAATATTGACGACCCTGGTAAAAATGCTAAACACCCAAGATCCCAGCGGAAAAACCATTGGAGACCCTGGTAAAAATGCAAAGTACCCCAGGTCCTGGCAGAAAAACTGTTGGGGACCCTGCCAAAATTTCTGAGCACTCCGGGTCTCAGCAGAAAAAAACGTTGGGGACCCTGCTAAAAGAAAAATACATCCTGAAATCCTGCAGTATTCATTTTGACCACTAGGCCTAATAATTATTGCCATTTGGGGCACTATGGATGGAGAGTTTGTACATGGGGGGAGAGCACAGTTAGGAAGATGATAAAAATATGAGGAGTCTCAGGTGTTTATGTTATGAATTCTTCAGGGACTCATGGTGGCCTGGATGGAGAAAAAAAGAGAAAGAATGACTCATCAGACCAGACATCCCTTTAAAAGTCAAAAAAGTCCCTGCACTTTGTACAGGTCTTTACTACTTAGGGTCACTGTAAGGAAGAATTTTTAACAGTTTTCAGAGCCTGGTACACTGGTATCTACTACTATAGGTCACGTATGAAGGTTCTGGTTGCATCAACAATAGGGGGCCAAGCGTTCCGCTTTTTATAGGCCCTGACATTTCCTATTGACAGCCCTGGTTGTGTACACAAGCTTCCCTAAGTTATGACCACCTTTTCCTGCTCTAGCCCGGCTGTTTTGATGACATCATTCCCTGCTGTGTCTTTTCAACAGCACAGGAGCTTACTTATCTTTCTTACTGACAAACTTTAACAAGCTCAATAGCCTTGTTTCCTGCTGCTTAGGCCTCTCCATCCCCAAATGCCCTTTCTAAAGATTCACTGGGAAATAGCGTTTAAATACACTAATCACTGCTGTAGAATTGCCCACAATCTGAACAGGAAGGGGGAGCCTGAACCTTTCTGTGACAAGCAGGGTCCGTGAAGCAGCTTGATGAGAAATCCCTGTTAAAGGAATTTTCCAAGATCCTAGGAAACTCCCAGGCTGGGAATGCTGTAAAATAAAAACCAGTGATGCTCCGCTAAGCTGCCGGTTTGCGAAAACCCAAAACTCCCCGTTTCCCACCGGCCCCAGCGTTAGCCTACTACTTAAATTTTGGGGGAAAGGGGGGGGGAACATTGGTGTAACAGCAGCAATGGAAAGGAAAAGCAGCTGAAGCAGGTATTTTTTCTTCTATGGCAGTCCTGGCCTATATAGAGGTCCCTAACATCTCAGGAAACCCATTTCATAGTAATTGAGTAAAGCATAGTACATACATACTATTTTGGGTGTGTCTGGAACTGATGCCTATTCCCATTTACTCAGACCCCTACCCAATATTAATAGCTTGTCTAAGCAAGTTCTCTCCAAGAGAGAATTTTTTAATTATTTCAAGAAATGTCCTAAAATTTCACATGAGAAAAGTGGTCCCAATTCTAAGCTGTAAAGAGAAGGGGGTTTTCATGCAGGTTTTCGTCTTACAGATCCACCC
Organism: Phyllomedusa bahiana; assembly: GCA_025379985.1. Lineage (NCBI taxonomy): Eukaryota > Metazoa > Chordata > Amphibia > Anura > Hylidae > Phyllomedusa > Phyllomedusa bahiana. The sequence continues at coordinate 92,860 of JAODAL010009073.1, forward strand.
AGCCTGTGGGCAACACCCAAAGAGGTCTATGGTACTGTACTGCCAGGGGCATAGCTACAGGGGGTGCAGCAGTTGCAGTTGCTACCGGGCCCTGCAGCCTAAGGAGGCCCAAAAGCCCTTTTGCCACAGTATTGTAAATGGTGCATGGTAACTGGGGGGCCCCATTTCACTTTTTGCACTATGGCCCAAGAGTTTGAGTTACGCCTCTGTGTACTACTGTATACTTCTGATTTTAGAAGTATGGTAAGACCCCACAGGAAGGTATAATGAGGTATTTTCTTTTGTATTATGTTGAAAAGGGGCACATTGGTTAAATAGTATACATGTTATTCTTCCTAGAATTTGTTCTTTATAAAGTTGCTGATGTCATTATAGTACAGAACCACTGGGATTATATGTCCTATGACTTCTTATTAGGGGGGGTTTTGGTAGATGTATCAGGTCCCTTCTTGAATTAAAAAAAAAAAAGGGCCATGAAGTACAAAACAAGAACTAGAAAAAAGGGAGGGGGTATGGGGCCCAGATGCTTAAGTGGTATGGAGCCCAGAAATTCCTGATGACAGCCCCGTATCCTCCATATAGAGTCTCAAATCCATGAGTGCTTTAACTAATAAATTACCCTCCAACCAGCACTAGCTCTAACCCTAGTGGTAGGTCAATGTGGAGTACAGCTCTATTAGTCACAATTCTAAGCAACCTCACATATAGTTTGTTTTAAGGCACAATAACCTGCTTTTTCTATTCTATCTGACTATATGGAGATGCAATAAAATCTATGGTAGATAAATAAATTACAGTGTAAAGTGAATGTTGTCATACAAGCCCAGGTGTGGCATTTGCTAAAGGGATTTTCCATTTATAGGAAAAGTTCTTCAGCCGGTTCGGGAGTTTCTAAAATTAGAAAAAAAAATCACCTTTTAAAACCGCTCTGTTACAGCTCCACCAGCACTTCCAATGGTCAAGAGGTCACATTCATTGTTCACATGACCCTGCTATTTATCGGTCACAGTGGGTATACTGCATGTGACCTGTGATTGGCTGCAGCATCTTGTGACCACTGATCAGGATATCGTCAGCGAACACTGGGATCGGCGATGGCACTGAAATGGAGCAAGTTTTAAAGGTGAGGTTTTTTTTTTTTCTAATTTAATCCTCCCTCACCTGACTGACTGATAAGCTCTCTGTAAAAATGGAAACCTATGCTTCTCACATTAAAGGGGTTTTGCCACGATCCCATTTCATACATCTGCATCCAGCTTTTCAGCTCTGTGTGCTCAGAAAGGGGGGGTGTGTGATTTTTTTTGAATTTAAAATTTTCTGGGGGACTCTGCAGGGGGGGCATCACCATGTTTTTCCTCTCTTTTGTAAAGAAAGGTCTTTTTAGTTAGAACTGTAGGGGCAAGAATTGGCTCAGAGGAAAAACCCTTTTGCCTCCAGGCACAAGGGTTCTGGTTTTCAAATCCCTGCAGGAAAACCAAAACCCGTGGATTTTATTTCTCCTTATCAATGAACATGATTTTAGGGTTTTTTTTTATTTATTTGCATGTTTGGGGCTAATTACTAAGGAGAAAAAAGAGGGGGGGGAGTAGGGGAAAGTTGACCTAGGGTTTTTTAACACTCAGTACTGCCCGAGAGGGGGTGATGTCTGAGGGGATTTTGGGGGACCCCGGATGAGGAGCTCTCAGCCTGGTGAAACCCTGGAGACGAGCTGTAAAAAAAAAGGATCCCTAAAGGGGCAGAAAAAAAAAGCGGTGCAGAATTTTTAAAAATGATGAATGGTGAAAATGTTTATTATTTAATTTAGAAGCTTTCCACCTCAATTTACTTATTGCAAAACCCTTTTAATCCCTCTTTACAAACAAGATGCCATGGAAGACAGTAAATGTACCGATATGTAAAAATGATTAGTGTACTGACCTCATGGTAAATACCAGCTTGATGAACACATACACAGTGTCGTCAATTAATCATGTTGAAAATCATGTGTTGGTTGGTGGTGCGGGCATTGCTTGCTATGACTTTCACAAGATACCAGGGGCCTCATAAGTGTATTAAATGGCCCATTTGGAAATTGTTCTCAACTATGTCAGACGTAGCACGTATTAGCACCATGCTGTTGTGTTCACTTATAAATACTGTGAAAAATTTTTTTCTTTTTAAAAAAATGAAAAAACAAATGAGTTTTGTGCACAACGATCAACTTGCATTGTGAAATATTCCCCAGGCTACATTCACCGTACAGTAGTTATGGACTAGTGAAGAAAAGTATTGTAGCTGGAGTGGTGGTGAAGGAGGGGGGTGGGAGAAGTTATTATGGCCACCTTACTCAACGCAGCCCGTTAAATTCATTAGGAAAAAGTTACACTTAGCTTCCAGCATGGCTGAAGGCAAAAATCCCAAGGCACGTATGTCCACCTATAAATCCAGAGCTTGGAAGGACTGCCAGAGGTGGAAATAACTCTGGAAGATTTTATTAACCTTGAAGACTGAATAGAATTGAGATCATAACTTTTCTGTTGCGCATTGGTCATCCTGCCATACAGGACTTAGTAGCTGCTTGTACTGTTTTAAAGTTTCTATAAATTTTTGGAAACCAATTTTTCCCCCTTTTCTCCGCTGCTCGGCTCTTTGTTTACATCTCATTGGGGGAAAATATATCCAGAAGTATAAAGGAGGACACATGTTGAAAATATCACTAAACCTCTTTTCCATAGATTCATCCTATGGTAATTATGCAGAATATACAGTGTTTATACAGTGTGATATATTAACCCCACTGAAAACACCCCCTTGTTTGGTTCAACACTAGTTCAACCGAACTTTTGAAAACATTTGTAAAAGAAGTTTTCTTAATTCTCTCCATGGGGCCCTAACCAAAATAAAAACCTTAATCCGAGTTGGGTTTTTGGGTTTTTTAGGTTTTTTTTTTGGGTTAACTTACCTGTGCTCCAATGTCCAATTTCACTTTTGCTCCAAATGTCACTTCTAGCCTAATGTGCTGTGGACACTGTGACACTGGAGCAACGGCACCAATGGACCCAGAAGCACCACAGAGTGGTAAGTTCACCCTAAAAAGGTCAAAAAAAAATGTTTAACCCTCTTTTTTTGGGTTACGTTAGGACAATTTTTTTCCGATTGTCATTATAATTTGATGTAAGCAGACTCAGAACAAAAAACCCGAAGTTTAAAACACATTCCAAATATTTACTATTTTTTGGCTGTGCAAATTCAGTATTTATATTGTTTATGGGGACTTTTTCCAAAAAAACACTTTAAGGCTCACAAACTTTTTTAATTTAAATTTAATGCAATTTAGATTGTCCAAAAATCAGAATATACTGCTATAAGTGGTGGTAGATTTGTGCCACAATTTGCACCATTTTCTGGCTTTAGTACTATGTCTAGCTATAACGTTTAAGACATACCTTCTCCTGGTAAACCATGCTCACTTTTAGTAAGCATGAAGTAAAAAGCGAATGTTGTGCAAATTTTTGGGACACTGGGGGGTGTTTTGGGGAAAAAAATTTTGGCTCAGTTTACACCACAAATTGTTGCCAATTGTTGCCAATAATTGTTTTTATTTTGAAACATTGAATTTATTCATTTTCATTTTTTTTTCTTTTCTGGGGACAGCCATGTTGGAGATATACAATCCTTTAAAGTGTGAGCCCTTTAAGCCCCGGTTTGTGCCCCCTAAGTGACAGCTGCAATGACAGTGTTAATAGACAAGAAAGTGTTTATAGTCTAACAAGGCTTCCAAAAAGAAACAAGAGAACTTTCTTCTCCCACAGAGACCAGGTAGCAGCATGGGAAGTGTTGCTATTCTGCATCATCTAGACGTCTAGCAGTGCTGAAATAACTGGTGTCTTAGTCAACAGAAGACAAAGCTGAAAAGTGAGCTACATAAACCAGTTGGGGAGTTTCTAAAATTGGAAACCTATGGGCAAAAAAGTAAGTTTTAGACGTAAACAGGTTCATACATGTGGCCTGAAATGTCAGCCTACTGGGTGCACTCTAGTGTAAAAACTGGAATATTTAAGGAAAAATATATTTTTAGGGCTAGTAAAAAAAAAAAAACTAAAACAAACCAAAAATGTTAAAAACATGTTTAAAATAAAACCTGGCATGAAAAAATAAATACTTTCTATATATTTTTATATAACTATTAGATTAATTCATACAATACCCCATTGGCCTTCATAGGACTTGCCATAATTTTTATATTTATGCCAGGCAAACGTGTTTTTTCCCTCTTGGCTTGGCCCTTATTTTCTTTTAAACCATGTTTAATTTTTTTACAGGTAAATTTGGGGATTTTAATTCATTGAGTATATTTTCATACAAATCCAGTTTAAAAAAAAAAAAAAAAAATTTTTAAGCTGAAAAGGGGGCCTTATGGGGGTAAGGAGTACCTTAAACAAGTACAGTATCTGGTATAGTCCTCTTCTCTTTATGGGCCATTGGACAATGTCCAAAAAGTCTGTCCATTCCTAATGAGGCCTACTGTCCTCTGAGCAAGAGATCCTTCACATTTGCTTGCATTATAAAATTTTGTGTCCCAACCGGACAGGGGGCAATTTTTTCAACTCAACTTTTTTTTCCAGTTTTTAAATTTTTTTTAATCCATTTTCTTTCCATTAAAGCTAAAATAAAAACTTTTTATTTGTTACTTTTGGGACTGATTCCATTGTTAATCATAAAGTGTTATTATTTGTTTAAAAGTGAACACTATTGAAGTAAATGAGCATCAAACAGGGTCAAAATATCAAGTTTAATACAACAATTCACTAAGCAAACATAAACATAATGAAGTTAAGAAAAATAGAACAGCAAGGAAGATTAATGTAGAAATAAATGTAAAACATAACTGATCTTGTAATTCAAGTGGGAGGAACTGTAGAGCACAAAATTAAATTTAGAGTTTTTAACCTTCTATAATTTCAATGTTAGCGCTATAGAAATACTTCAAGAGCATTACATATTCACATATAATGGATTTCTATAAAATAAAAACCATTTGTAGTGTATATGGGAGAATTTAAATTAGGATAAAGATTAGAAGCAAAAGTAAGTTTATCAAAGGTCCTCATCATATAGCTGCCTATATACTGTATGCTTTTGGAAAAGTTGGGGGACCAATATGACTTCTTTTACAGCTTCCATGGGTTATGCCATAGGTTTTCAAAAGCCAATAAGATCCATATGTGTACAGCGCTTCTTCAAGTTACAAAGAGCTCACAATACAATATTTTCACCATACAATGATCTTTCCTGGGACATTGTATGTTGAAACCACACTCACCAACCAATGTCACAGACACTGCTGATCTGCAGATGTAATTGACTGCCAGATCCAACCATATTGGCGTCTTGCAAACCCCTTTTTAAAAGAGTCAGGCGGTTATTCTACAAAAGTCCCTAAAAACGTTACAAGCTTGTTTATGGAGGGTAACCAAAAATTGAAAATTGGTGGTCTCTAAGTAGGGCCTTTTCTAAGTACAGTGCAGTACTACAGTCCTGTACTGCTTTTACATTATTAGTGAGGTGCAGGCGTGGGTTGGGGTTTAGTAGCCCTCTCTACAGTTACATTGCGGGCTACAGTTCCTGTACTGCTCTTAATGTATTAGTGGGGTCATGCAGTGATTGGAGGTCTAGTAGTTGTTCTCTACAGTCCCAGTGCGGTTTAAATACAGGCCCCTTTTTCTGCTCTTTGCATGTATTTAGTGAGGTGCATGCGTGATTGGTGGTCAGTACGCCCCCCAAAGGTCCCGTGCGATACTACATGCCCTGTCTGTTTTCCCTTTGTATTAGTGAGGTGCTTTGCAGTGTTTTGGAAGTCTAGTAGCGCCTCTCTACAGTACAGTGTGGTACTGCATGTCCTGTACTGCTCTTTACAAGTATTAGTGAGGTGCATGCAGTGATTGATGGTCTATAGCGCCTTTCTACAGTATGTTACCACATGTCCTTTGCTGCTCTTACATGTATTAGTGAGGTGCATTGCAGATTTGCGGTCTTGTAGCCCCTTCCCTTTACAGTCGGTGTTTTTACTTATGTCCTGTACTGCTTTTTTTACAGGGTTTTAGTGAGGTGCATGCAGTTATTAAAGGTTTTGCGGGCCCCTTTCTAGAGTACAATCCCGGTAACCATGTCCTGCCCTTCTCTTACTTTGTTTTAGTGGGTTTGCATGCAGTGATTGGGGGGTCCATTTAGCGCCTTTTTAAAACAGTACAGTGCGCTACTCGTGCCCTGTGCTGCCCTTACATTGCCAGGATGAGCGGTTTCATTTGGGCACCAGGTGGGGCCCCCCTTTTTTTTTTTTTTCTTTTTAACATTGTGTTTTTAAAGCCAAATGACCCAAGGGAAGAAACTGGTTCCTCAATATGGGAAAGTGATTTTCTAGTTTTCCAGCAGCCTTTTTTGATGTTATATCTAAGGCCCGTGTTTATGTGGACTAGGGTCCTTTGGAATAAAAAAACTTTCTAAGTCTAAGGCTGTTACCCCCGGGCTTTTTTCGGGGAAACGTAATTCAGTCCGAAATTTTACGCGCCGAAGTGCCCCAATTTTCCCGGGTTTTAAAATTTCCGTCCCAGGAAACCCTTCGGAAATTGCCCCAGTTCTCATAGAGAAATGGTTTCGTTTTCCTCCCCCCCCCCTGCTCGGGGGAATACCCCGGGGGGGGGGAGAAAATTTTAAACGGGGCCCTTTTTAAAGGGCGCCCCCAGCAATGACTGTCTATGGGCCGGGAAAAGGGGCCGGCCCCCCGCTCGCTCCCCGTTTTCCCGCCCGCTCCCGGCCCCACGGCTAATTGTGGGGCGGGAATTTCGCCCCCGCAGTTAACCTGTGTGAAAAATAGGGGCCCGAAACTCACTTTTGGGTTTCCCATAGCAAACCAAACAGAACCCATTGCAACCAAACAGAGGTCCCTTCATTTTATATAGGGGCTCAGGAAAAAAGAAAGAGGATCTGGGCAAACAGGGGGTTTTTTAGCCCTAGCCCGTTTTCAACTGTGGCCCTTGTGTTGCTTTTTTTCCCTATCTTTGTTTTGTTTTTTGTTGGGGGACTTTTTTGGGGCTTCTGATCCAATTAGCAGTTTTTCATAAAATTATGGTTTCAACATCCAATGTTCATCCCAGAACCAATTCATATTGTATGTCGAGGAAGCATTGAACAGCCAAGGTCACAAATAATCGTCTCATTTCAACCATAAACAGTAAATTAAATGGGGTGCCTGTTTTTAAATACACTATTAAGAAATTCTGAAATATTTTGGTGGAATTTCCTATCCAGGACCTTCATCTAACCAAAACAAAGAGCAGCTACAAAAAAGGAGTCTGGCTCTGGACCCCCTTTAAAAATGTCCTTTAAAAAATTTTATGGAAAAGCCTATTGATTTCAATATCAACTGTTTTGAGTTTGCGGGGGAAAATTTTTTTCCCTTCCCTTTGGGTTGTTCCCCACAAATTACCAGGAAGAAATGGGAATGTCCACAGCATATGAGTAAGATGGATAAAATGGGGTAGCTAAAAAACCCCAGCAAAAAATTTGCGTTCCCTTTCCCAAATTAAAAAATTTAGTCACCCAAAATCTGGAAAACTGATACTATTTTTTATAAAGCACCTCTTTAAAAAGTGTTGTGAAAGGTGTACATTTTTAGGACTGTAATTTTAAATTGCTTTGGGGTTTTGGACCTCATGCGCCATGACTGTTGTCGGTGGGTCAGGTGGGGCTAGCATGGGGAGCCCCATAGACAAAAGTGATTAGTAACTGTTGGATCTTGTTATAAAGTGGATGGGTTCCTGCCATGTGATGATTGGTGTGGTGGTTTAAAAAGACATTTTAGAATTTTTTTGGCCCCTGTAAAAAGGTTACCAAAAAAAAAGTGGTTTAAAAAGGAAGACAGCAAAGTTTTTGGTGGTGGGTGACAGGGGACTTTGAGAAGAAGTTGTTTCTATAGCGACAAATCCTGACCTATGCAACTACTGTTTGGGCATGGAAAGAAGTGTCAGTAGCTCAGAATAAAAAAATGAACCAGCACTCTTCTCACCAATATTTATGGAGAGTAAAAAGCAGCAAAAATGTATTAGAAAAGTAAAAACATATCCAAGTGTAAAACAACAAGTATCTAAACATTGTGAAACCCCTGAGCTTTTTTGCCCACACACCCTTAAATCAAAAAAATTTTGCCCAAAAATTTGCTTTCAGGGGTTTTCATTATTTTCTGATACTTGTTGTTTTGCACTTGAATATGTTTTTATCTGTATAATATAATTTTGCTGCTTTTTATTCTCTAAAAATATTGGTGTCAAGAGTGCTAGGGGCAATTTTTTTTATTCCCAGCTTTTTGGGCATTATGGATGATAGGCAGGGTTTTTCGGGGGGCCGTTGCAAAATTTAAATCAGATTTAGCTGATTTACTTTTCTCTTTGCATTTGAAATAGGAGAGAAATGTGCCACATTATTCTTATCAATGACAGTGTGGACAACCTCAACCAAAAAAGTGGAACCCACCCCGAGCAAAGGAAAAGTTTACAAGGCCCGAGGGGCTTGGGGGGGTGACAACTGTGACATCTAAAAAATTGGGGCTAATGAAAAAGGTGGTCACCCCCCAGCAGGGCCCGGGTGGGAAAAAAAAAATCAAACCCTGGCCCCTAAGCCCCCGGGAGGGCCCCCCTACAATATCGTTAAAAAAAAATTTCCCCTTGTTCTCGACCTCAACCCCTTTCTAAAATAAAAAAACCCTATAAAAACTGCTTTACACGGAGGTTTTTTTGGTTTCATTTTGTGCAGAAAGGCCCAAACAAAATTAAAGCTGAACAATTTTCGGGACAAAAAAAAAAAAACCTAAGAAAAAAGCACCAAAAAACCCCTCCGTGTGAGAGGGCCCCCAACACAAGTAAAAAAAAAAAACAGTGGGGCAGAGAAAACCCTGATTCAACACAGAAGTAAAATGACCCCCGGGAGCGGGACTCACCGGGGCTTTATTTTCTGATGGGATTGTTTTTCTTTCCTTTTTTTCTCCCTTTTGGACCAAAAACCCCCATGGCCCTTTTTCCCTTTTTGTTCTCTTCCATTTTTTCTCTGTCCAGTACGCATGCAGTGTCCTTTTAGTGGTATACCGCCCCTGTGAATTTACAAAAAAATAATTTAGACTCCTTTTTTTCCAGCACTTTCCTTTTAATTCCCCAAAAGATGTTAGACCATAAAAATTAAAAAATTAAAAAGACAGATAAGTGGCAGGCTGACAGAATGCGGGGCAGGCAGGGCAGAAAAAGGGCAGACAGGGCCATTATAGGCAGACAGGGGCAGGACAGGGCATATATAGGCAGGCAGGCAGTGAAAAAGTAGGCAGGGGATTAAAAAGGGAGCGTTAGGTAGGCAGTCTATTTTAGGCAGCCAGGGCAGGGTATAGGCGCCAGGGCCCCGGGTATAGGCAGCCCGGGAGGGTATAGGCCGCCGGGCAGGGCATCATATAGCCAGGGCAGGGGTTTATAGGTAGGGGAGGGTATATATGCCCGCCAGGGCAGGGCTTTTAGCCGGGCGGGCATATTTAAGGGAGCCCGGGAGGGTTTTTATAGGTAGCCAGGGCGGGTTTATATAGGGACCAGGGGAGGGCTTTATTTGGTAGCCAGGGCAGGGTGGGAATGGGAGCGGGCAAAGGTGTATATAGGTAGCCCGGAGGGCTGTATATAGGTAGCCCGGGCAGGGGTTTATTGGAAGCAGGGCAGGGCTTTTTATAGGTAGCCGGGAGGGCTGTAATTTTGGTAGCCCGGGAGGGTGTTTTAGGGGCCGGGCAGGGCTTTATATAGGTAGCCAGGGCAGGGCTGTAATAGCCAGAGCAGGGCTTTTATGGTAGCCAGGGCAGGGGTGTTTTGGTGCCAGGGGGGGGCTGTTATAGGTAGCCCGGGGAGGGCTTTTATGGTGCCCGGGCAGGGGCTGTATATAGGTAGCCCGGGGGGGCTTTATTAGGGAGCCAGGGCCCGGGCTGTTATAGGTAGCCCGGGCGGGCTGTATATAGGTAGAGGGCGGGTTTTTTTATAGGTAGCGGGCGGGCTGTATTTTGGTAGCCCGGGGAGGGATTATGGGCGCAGGGGGCAGTAAAAAGTTAAAAAAAAAATAAAAAAGTAATACTCACCAGGGGCACCCGGGTGTCCCCCCCTTCATCTCTTCCGGAGCCCGGGGGCCGCTCACGCAGGAGTGGGCGCGGGCGGCGCGCGTGATACGCACGCGCGCCGGCCCGCGGCCTCCCGGGACGAGAGCGGGATCATAGTCTCAGATGCTCAGCCCCGGCTGCGTTGCACCCCGGGGGGCAGGCGGCGGGCCCGTGATGGTGCATGGCTGGGTCAGTGACCCGGCGTGAGCCCTGTGGCGAGGGGGGGTTGTCGGCCCCCCGCACGGGGTCCAGTCGCTGATGCGGGGCCATTGCGGCCCCCCTGTAGCGCGCCACAGACCCGGGCCGTCACTGGGGCCCGCCGGGGGGGGGAAAAAACGTCCCCCTCCCCGGGGGGCGTCCCAGCTGGCCCTGTGGCCCGACGCCCCGGCCGCCCGGGCAAATGCCCCGGTTTGCCGTATGGGTTCGTCCGGGCCCGACCTCCCGGTAAACCCACCCAAATAGCCTGTGGGTATTTTCCCGCACAAAATGGGTAAATTGCAAAGCCATGACACCTGCTTGATCCTCTTACGTGCATTATATTTAATGCTTAGATATTGCTTCATCATAGTTTTATATTTTTTGAGATGTTCATAACAGATTCAGAGACGTTTATCACACCTAGTTTAAGAAAATTGGAGAAGCTGCCAATTACAACCAATTTGATTGCTGCATTCATTTTGCAATAGGTATCTGAAAAATGAGAGCTGGAATCTGATTGGTTGTTAGTGACAACTCCTCCTTATTTCCCTTTTACTATTTTTAATAAATTAGTCCCGTCGTCTTGATAGGTGACATCTTATGATTTCTATTCACTGAACCTAACCTAGCTTAATTGTATATATATATATATATATATATATATATATATATATATATATATATTATTATATATATATATATTATATATATATTATAATATATATATATATATTACATAGTATATTGTAGACATTCCAATTTTGGAGTTGAAAGGAGTGCAGAGTTTAAAGTTCATGTCTAGATTTGTTCAAATAGGTCCCTGTTCAATTTGATACTAGTTCTACTTAACTTGTAAAAAAAATTCTGGTTCAGAATGTCCTAACCCTATCCCTAGCTCTGTCCCTAACCATAACCTTCACCCTTAGTTGAGGTAAGGGTTTTTCCATGATTTGAGGGGTTATTGTACTGTTCAACGGTACTCCATGTACAGTGCCACGTCCACCATCCCTTCCGTGGTCTGCAGAGGTTTTTTTTTTTACAATGTCAGAAGTCCCATCTGACAGCACTTCAGATTACCTGACATCTGCAATATTTGGGGGTTTTGAGTGGTTTTAGGGTTTAATTCACTGTTCTGCAATGTGGCGTTATTTCCGTTGTGACATCCAACATCCCGCCTGTTTTTTTTACAGATTTTAAGGGTTAAAGGGGTTGTCTCACTACAAAGATTGCTTTTTAAGTTAAAGATCCTGCAAAAAAAGGTCACGTTGCAATATGTGTCCATAAACAGTGTCCCACCTATTCCTAGATATCCCCTCTTGTATGGGCTGCATCAGCTCTTCAGGTCGCTATAGCTACAGACCTGTTTGATCTATCCTGATAGGTTGCCAGCACTGGTTGCTATAGCTACAGACCTGACTTCTACTGCAGCCTCGTATAAGACAGTAAACACGCCCCAGAATTCAAAATGAAACCAAGAACACAGGACTGAGGTAAGATGAATCAATGTAGTGAGACAAACCTTTTAACTTACTGTTCCGCTGTGCTCCCGGTGTAACACGCTATGTCCTGGCTAACATCAGTTTGGGCTATGATAACATAGGCCCTATGTTATGGTGTCTGGAATTGATGTCAATTGTCACACTGGAAGTGCTACAGAATAGTAAGTTGACCCCTAAAACACAGAAAAGTACCATAATTGTATTTCCAATTTAGGGTTGATTTTTTTTTTTTGGGTGATTTCTACCAAAATTCAATTTGGGCCAACTCAAATCACTTTATGTTAAATTTGAGATCTAAAGCGCAACACCATTCATATCTAACCTCATTATGAGACATTATTAGCATTTTCTGCAAGGTTTCTGTGCATAGAACATGCTGATAAAAGTTAACATACCCTATCAGCAGCGGAGATAAAGTCTCCGAAATAGGACAATTTTCTTGATGAAAAACAACTAAAGGTAAAACGGGAAGGACAAATCTAACGTCTATGGTAAAAGCTGAAGTACTAATTAAGTGACTCAGAATGCAAATTAGCTGCAGTTTTGCGACATAGTACTTAGTAAACAGGTCTCTGCGAATCATTAAGGATTATCCTTGAAGTATTGCAAAAATTAACCCCATAACGCCACAGGCACAGCAGAGAAAAATATATATCATTTACATACGCCAGTTACGTGGCCTGCAGAACTAATTTTCCCTTATTTTTTCAAGTTAGTTGCTTAGCAACTGTGTGTTGTCTGGGGTCTAAGAACACGACTCGGCACCGACAATCCCAAGGAACAATCACACTGCAAATGACATTCCTCTGAGATCGCCAACGTACCAAATCCCTGATTTCCTGTCTCATTCCTAACCATTAAAATAATGAGATGACGTCTTCCAATACTCAGACCGATATTAGCATTTCAGCTTTCCCATAGACACACATACTGTTTCTAATCACTCATGTGTAGCTATAGCGAACAGTGACGAGTTAATGAAATTTCAGGTACTTCCCCATATGCACTGGAGTATTTCTTTCCCTGAAAGCATTAGACTTCTCTAAATCATGAAAAATATATTTCTTTATTAAACCCATCTGTCTCCAAACTATGACACACAATACAATTTTTTCCCATTTTCTCCCAATTACCCTAGTATATCTATTGATGAGTAACCCCAGTGTGGGTAATTATGATCCTCATATGTTCACTCAAACTGTTTTCCTTACATATCTCAAACAACTACCTCCCCCTGAATCGAATAAGTATGAGTTTTGTCTCTTGACTATTTATGGATAAATACAATTCATATGAAACTATATAGTAGCAGAACAAAATTAATTTATATTATACTACAAAAATTAAGTTGCCTATAAAATTAGCTTAAAATAATTTTTTACATACTGATTTGAAAAATTGTAACCAGATTTTTTTTTGCGATACTAATTTAGGGCCTTATTTGTAGAACACCCAGTGAACTCATACTAAGAATTCTTTTTTGTCCATTAGCAACCAATCAGACTTCCTTTCATCTATGACAATTGTCTCTCGAAAAAGGAAAAAGCTAATTAGGTGCTGTGCAATCAAAACTCCCTACTGCTAACATTTTCATACATGTTGGCCCTAACGATCTTTCACAACGTTAATTGCGGGCTTAATTAGCGCTCCGCAATACGCCAGGTTCAGCTCGCGCAAGCTCTCACTGGCCCCCTAAACTTTCATTACAGCACGGGTAGTCCCGCAAGAAATACATTCATCCTTATCCACCCCGCTCCTATTCTCGCGATGGAAACGTAACCTATTCCTATAAAACCTTGAATTACCCAGTAATGACGTGACGTAATTTCACCCCATATTTAGCGCCTACTGCCTAAATACCGCTAAATACGTGCGAAATACGTCCAAATTAGCCGTTTGAACATAGCAACAGGTTCATCCTTTACAATATCCTCTATCAATTTCAAACTGACTCTTTAGTCTATGATTCGTTCCCCCTATATTTATTGTTTTTCCTAGAGAGAAATACCAATTAATTTTTTTAACAAGATTTAAATTTCTCCAAAAGAAGAAAACAAAATGATAAACTACAGTTCAAATGAAAAAAATTCCCTAAATAACTTAATTAAAAATCTACTCATGTTCTGGTCTAGATATCATCGAAAGAACAAAATGCCACCAGGACCCCTTGCGTGCGGAAAACTCCACAGAATAGTACGCTCTGTTATTAATTCCTGGAGCTAACTGACATAATTGCGAGTAAGTGCTGCTCAAGTCACCAATTCGTTCACCACAGCTACCTTGCTGACCGCTATTTTCGCCACGTATTTGCACATTAATACCGGCGAAATGCACGCCACAATTACTAATTCATAGCCTTCTCATAGAAACTATATTTTCCCCTCTTTACCCATAGAGAATGTCATAATCACTTCTTACGCGACCTTACACAACGCTGAAATATAAGAATTCCCCCCTTCCCCTCGCACCCCTCTCCCCCCCCCCAGTACTTTAAATACTCCCGATAAGCCCGTACGTCTAAACACCCGCGAACGACCGCGACAGTACGCAACCCCAATACGCCATTAATATACCCCAAACTTGTGCTATAGGATAGGCTCTTCCAAGTAAAAGGAGACAGTGGGGGGCTGAGTGCTTCACAACACACTAATACATGTATATGAATTTTGGTTGGTTAAATAATAGAACTATAGCTCAGCTTCGAAACCTGTGTGGGACATTCTTTTTATAAGCGCTGCCTACACTTCTACTCCCACCACTATCAGTGTGGGAAAGATCTATCATCGATAATTAAGATATAATTCGTGGTTGTAACAGATAGTTACTGCTTTGCATTGATATCTACTCTCTACATTTGCTGATTTTTTGTCTCACAAAGCCTTGATAGACTTTTTTTGCGCCAAACTTAAGCGTAGTTCACATGAAACGTTTATTTGCAACGATAATAGCCCCGAAATTACGCCGTTGACGGGCTTAGCAAGGTGCCCACTTCTCGAGCCACCCATAGACAATCTCTGCTAGCGCGCGAATAAGCCGTAGAAGGACATTCAATTATCTCCCCGCCCGGCGTTCACCAGCGCGGAGAGGAGTACGTAATCCATAGTTCTCTATAAACTGAATTACCGCTATTAATGGCCGTTTTTCGCCCGTAATTTGCGCACTTCGCGCGTAATTAACCGAAATACGCCCATTTAAGCCGTGGTTAACATGGCCTCAACCTCATATGATGAACTGTCCAACGTCTAGAGACACTTGTTGTCCAAAGCACCCACCGATAACTCTCCCCTCATTTTTCAGAGCACAATAATATAGAAAGTGGTTCGAATGTTTTCCATGACTCTTATTCGTTGCAGTGCAAAAGGAAAGACATAGAGAACCCAACAGATTTCATACATGAGCCCTCAGGGATCAGGTTATTAACATAATTTCATTTAAATTTCCTACTGGAGCACTTTAGGCTTGAGACTTGCACCCTGCAGGGGGGAGTTATGTGGAAAAAACATGCTTGAGCCATGTTTGCTGAGGTTTTGGGTCTCTCATGAAAACTGTAAGACTTTCTTTGTTACCCATAGCAACGAATCAAAGCTCCTCTTTCATTCCATATATTGCTCTGGAAAAATGAGAGGGGAGCTCTGATTGCTTGCTATGGGCAACATAGAAAGCCTTAGACCTAGACAGTTTACATACATATCCTCCTTGTTGCCTTGTAGCTATGCACAAAATTACCTTGGACATGTATGAAAACTGTCTACGGTGTAAAAGTTCTTGTTGCCCATACACACCAATCAGACTCATAATCAAACAATCAACTCATAGCAAACTATCAGACCCCTCATTTATTTCATATATTTCTCTGGAAAAAATGAAAGGACGCTCTGATTGCTATGTCTCTATTGGTTGCTATGGGCAACAAAGAAAATCCTATACCTATCAAGTTTTCATACATCAGCACTTTTGTTATCTGCCACTTTTTTGTATAAACTGATGTGTTATCTGTATTCACATGTTCATAAATTTCCGTGATACCAAATATGTAGGCTTTTGGTAATGTTTTTAAGTACTATATAAAAAAAAATAAAACATTTATCCAATTCCTTAAATTCGTGCGAACCTATTTTACTGGGACCATAACTTTTCCTTTTCACCTCATAACCTATTGCTGAGTTTCATTTAGTTTATGAAATTGTGTTCATTTTGATACATTACTTTTTAAGTCAACTTTTTATAAAAAATTTGGACGTGAATTGACCAAAAAACACAATTTTGCGTTTTTGATTTTTTTTCTTCTACTGTGTTCAGTGTACAGGATAAATGATGACAGATTCTAATAGATCAAACATTTATGGAAGCAGTTATGTCAATTATGTATGTTTTTGTTTTTTGTTTTTGCTTAAAGGGGTTGTCTCACTACAAAGAATAGCTTTCAAAATGTAGGAACATTTAAATAAGACGTTTTCCAAATATATTGCTTTGAGTTCATCTTTTTTTGGTTAAGGATCTGCAAATGATTTTATTCACCTTCACTCTCATGTCGCCCCAATGACAACCTGTTACTCCTTCTCCCTCTGTTTGTGTCGATCCATAATCTGGAGTGACCTCATCACACAGGTCATCAGGAGTGAGAGCTTTTCGAGGGTTATCTGATTCTTCAGCACAAAAACATTAATTACTCTACGTTACATTAGCTCCAGAAGCTTCTCTGATCTCAGAGAATAATTATTTAATCTAGACTAATAAACATAATAAACAGAAGTCTGAAAACACAGACTTCATATCTAATTACATCAGCTTTGACCAGGAAGTGACAGAGTATGCAGCATAATTTCTTCATCTCCTTAAAACTTTGAGATGGACTCCCTTTAATTCTTTTCTGTAAATGGAAAAAGGGGGGGTGGTTTTCTTTTATTTTTTGGTATTTTTTTTACAAAAAAACTTTTTTTCTTTTTTTAACTGTAATTTTGGGGCGTTCACAGGGCTTAATTCCCCTGATTGGGCCTTTACTGGGCGGATTTGGCTGCAGTACGGCCCCAATCCGTCGCAGTAATTAGGGTTAACCCACCGTTCTTTGCCCCAAGTGGTTTTTCGTCGCCTCCCCGCTCGGGAACCCGCCGGGCAGGGAGAAAGTACCTGAAACTTATCAGGCCAATAGCCCCGTGGTAATGCAGGTCAGGGGGCCCCGGGGGGCTGGCTCGCAATTACACTTGAAAAAGCCTGTGAAACGGACTTAATCCCCATAGGGTATTCATCTAGGGGGCCGATTGCTTATAAAATTTTAAATGCAAAGGGGTGTCCCCCGCACATTTCTATTCCCCTTTCCTGGGCAAGGGCAAGAAGTAACAGAAATGTTAACATGGCAGCTATGGAAGCCTTCATCAGGCTTAAAGCTAACAAGTCAGCACACCACAACCCCACAATCTCACAATCTCACTACTACAGCTCCGATCTCTGCTGTTAGCTGTAAAAAGGCTTCACCGGGGCTAGGCACAATTCGTAAGGGGGGTCTTTGCCCTTACCAAAAAAAATTTTAATACCATAGGTCCATTGTCAGTAAGGGGTAATAAGAATTATTTCACCAATGAGGCAAATTTATTAAGGCAGTTGCGCCAGAATATTAGTGTACATGCTTTACTCCAATTTTTATTATTTTGTCAAAAAGGGGGTAATGGGGAACCCGGGAAAAGGGTTAAAAAGGGAAAGTTTTTTCCCCTGTATCCATTTTCCAGCTAGATGGAGCCATTACAGGACTTAGACTGGAGGGAAACCCTTTCCTTTTTTTTTTTTTGTTTATTATTGCTCCAGAATTGGTTTGACACTAAGACACTTGGGCACTGTGGAGTTATTGTACTGTATATATAGCTCTGGTTTATACACTCATGGATTTTTGTTTATTGTGTATGAAATTAAAAGTTATGTTTTATTGATACTGCTTTCCAATAGTTTAAATTTGATATATTAAAAAAATGCTAGACAAACATATATTAAAAATATGATCATACAAATAGGAGAGTTATGCATATACACAGGGGAAGGGTAAATCATGATCTCCTAGAAAATGTTTTAAAATTTTTAATAATTTACAACATGATATCGGACTAATACAAATTGAATGATGCCAGAAAGACACACACAAAAAAACTTTATATAAAAGAAAGTAAGTATAATAGGGCAAAGTGCCAGTGAATCAAAAAAGTGCACCACAATAAATCAAATACAGTATATATGTGATTCAATATCTGCACTAAAAAACAAATACAGGCGATCCCCGACTTACACCGTTCCAACTTACATCTGTCCCCCTCCATTATAAACGGAGACTTATGTGGAATGCTGGCACTTGTAGTTCCATGTTCCACAGCAGAAAGTAGTTGTGGAACGAAAAGTTCCAGCATGCCACAGCAGCAAATGAGGTGAAAATGAGGTGAAATCTTCTTAATAGGGGCACATACAGCAAAATGAATGTAAAAAACCTTCCCTGCACTATCCAAAAACCTTTTGTGCTGGAATTACATTTAGTAAACATACCTGTTCTGACTTACATACAAATTCAACTTAAAGGGGTTTTCATACCTCCTGCATCCAGCTCTTCAGCTCTGTGTGCTCAGAAGGGGGTGTTGTGGATGGGAACAAAGGTTATAGATGTTTGATCCTTTGTGTCTCTATTTTAATGTATTAATCAGTATAATACCTCACATGTCTTTATATAATGCACGTAAAAGCTGCCTGTATAACCACACTTCTTAATGTGTTAGCAAATGGGCCCCATATATTAAAACTGTTTTTAAAGGATAACTTTATAGAATTATTATGTATAATGTCCATTTCCACTCACAAGATGCGGTCGTGTTCAGACACACCTAGATATGCCAAGATGGCTGCCCATCTTAGATGTTTTTCTTTTCTCTAACAAAGAGAGAGGGATCATTTAAAAATGTAAAAAAAGACCCAATCAAAGGGTTTATTTGCTTAAGGAATGTTCCCCCCCGATCTTTTTAAAAACCTTTTTTTAAAACTCACATTCTTTTCGGAAAGTTCGGGCTTGGTTTTCTTTAGCAGTGCTAACCAATATAAGTTTTGCCCCCTGTGGAAAGTAGAGCCCTTTGGGTTTATCTAAAAAACAGGGGGGGGTGATTTGTTTAAATTTGCATATCTGTGACAAGCGGAAACCGGGCCCTTTCCTCCTTTAGTAAAAAAAGGGGTCTGTTTAGTATAAAGCTGTGAAGCTCAAGGTAAAGCTTTACCTCACAGCACAAGTGCCCTGGGTTAAAAAATCCCCAGGAACCAAACCTTGGATTTTTTTTTTCTTTTATAAATGCACAACCGATAATTTTTTTTTTATTTATTTGCACGTTTGACTAATTACAAAGTACACGGGACAGGTAAAGAACACCTGGGTTTAAACACTCATACTCCTGAGGGAGAAGGATGTTCACCCGGGGGAAGGGGTCTCAGCCCTGGTCATATCCCCCGGAGAACTGTAAACAAGGTCCCAAAAGGGGCAGCTAAAAAAAAAACAGTGAAAATGTTTATTTTTTAGTTTGCAAATTTTTCCCCCCAATTTTTCTTCAACAAAACCCCCTTTTTGAAAAAAACCCACAGTCCTATTTTTTGAACCGGGACTGCCCCTTAAAATCAAATAAGGGGTTTTTCCCCTAAAAGGAAAAGCCCTAGATAATTTGAAGATTTATGGTAGTATACATTATCATAAAAGTAAAACACTGGAAACCCGTTAGATAGGATTCCCAAAGCACATTTAGTGGCTTTCCCCAGGGAATCTTAAGTTTAGTACGTAAATTTCCCGTATTTTCCCGATGTCATAACCGGCCCCCCTAAACCATGACGTCCCTGTTTATCCATACATTACTCCAGGGGGGTAACTAAGGGGCCCGGGCCCCATAGCAAACTTTTGGAAGGGCCCCCCCCCCCCCCCTGCCACGACCCTGTACCAGGACATCGTTAGATAATGTAGATAATACAAGGGGCAAATACCTCACCCTACATCGCACCACATACTGCTCAACAAATCCCCCTATAAAGACAGGGGATTACCCAAAAACGCTATTACAAAAGACCCGATTATACCGCCAAACCACAAAATTACACCACATAGTAAAGAAAATAACCCTAACTATTTTCTGACTGTACCAAAACCAATACGTCTAATAATAAAAATTATATTATAAAACATTAGTGGATATACCCTGTACAGGGTGAATGTATTTACCCTCCCTTCATGACCATATAATGGTAGACACAAGTAACATCGCAACGTATATACCCCTACATGACCATTATGGGAAACCTGTAACAGGGTTTTCAATGTATTACCTCCATACAGTACCATATAGTGGAGAACAGTTACACAGGTTTCAGACGTATATTACCTCCATACATGACCCCTTTTGTGGTAGATAGATGTACCATCTGCAGACTGTATATTACCCCATACGTGACCCCTATAGTGGGAAGCAGTGTACACCTGGGAAAATTAAATACATGAAAA
>JAODAL010009074.1:0-113202 GCA_025379985.1 Phyllomedusa bahiana
CTTATGAGACAGCTCTAAATACTTTTTATTTGGGTTTCCACAATTTTTCCCTTGTGATTTTTGTGTACATGCAATAAAGCCTTCTCACATTTTTATTGAGGGAGCAATAACATTTCAACCTGAAGTTTTTATGATGCTGCATAGTAGACAATTTTGTAACCCATTCAGAGAGAATACAGAAACATGATTGATTCCTAATGTACATTGGGCGTAATTCAATATTTATGTCTATATTTAGTTTAGTTTTACTTAAAATTGTGATGTCTTTTTATTATAAAATTTTTTGGCCTTTTTTATGTTATCAAAGCATTATAAGAAAAAAATATAAAAAACACAAAAGTTAAGCCCCCTCTTTTACGATCCCCCCGCTGCGGGATATGGGTTTTTATTTTCCCATTTAGCATCCTACTCACGAGGCTAAAGCCCCGCACTCAAAAGGGCAGTCCCGCTGAATGTGAATGGGCTTGTGTATCTAACAAGCCCAACAATCTTTTCATTTTCTTATTATGTGATAAATTTATAGTATTTTCACAAAAAGAATATGGATGGAGATATGGATCAACAAAGTTTTTTTACCTTAGATAACACCTCGGCATAGAACAAAATTGTTTTTATATACCCACATACGGTATTGTTTACTTCTTTTTTAAATACTACGTAGACATCAACATGTTCCACGCGCCGTACAAAAGAAAATGCAACCCTCACACCATTTCCCCCTCTGCATAGGGTCACAATGTAGGGAAGTTAACACGGCTTTTTTGGGGGGGACGGATTTTCGCCCGCAATTACCGGGTGCCGGCACGGGGGTGGGGTTGGGGGCGGGGTGCTCGACATAGACATCCATTATCCACGGGGGCGTATCCCCCGGGGATAATGGCACTCATTTTGCCCAGCGGGTAGGGGAAGGAAATCCATAGTTCTCTATGAAACTATGGATTACCGTAATGACATGACGGGTTTCCCGCCATTTGGAGCGAAAACAGCTAAACTGTCCCCAAAACAGCCGTGGAACGAGGCCTTTCAGACACACTTAACAAGACACAAAATTTTGGGGACGTTCACACACGTGTTAAGTCCTGTGAAAACTTTTTTGATACGGCTGGGGTCCGTCTGTCGGACCCAAACACTATCAAATAAAACAGTGTGATTTACATTTCTTATACATAAACACGCATCACGTTCACAAAAAGTGATCGCCGATGCCTTCTCACCCTTTTTTTTCGGGTCTCCCCAACAATTGACATGTCAATTCTTGGGCCGAAAAACGCTGCAGGGACCTATAAAACATAGGGTGCGATCTTTCGCATCTAGCACACACCTTCACATTTTCTACGATATATCTCAATTTTGTTTTAACTCATTGAAGGGAAATTTAAAAAAAACGTGTCTAAATTAAGTTTGAAAAAAGTGATTAGCTAAATAATATATATATTTAAATAATATATAATAATATTTTAAAATTTTAAAAATAAAAAATAATATTTTAAAAAAATATATTCACATACAGTTTTAAAAAAAAGTTTACATTCTGACGAACATTTTTTTGCGCAAAATAGGTGTGAAATTTCCATACCAAAAAACTCTAACTTTTAGAACTGGTTTCAAAATAAACAAAAATGGTTTATGCAAAATTTTAATTCACCCTTTGTCCCCTATACCATTATACAAATGGGCACTTTACTTTTTTATTGTACATGGATCCCACAGTTAGTTTACTCATACATTGTCAAATAAAGAGTCCCCCACTGATAAGGCCCCTTTTTGCACCCCTTTGGTATCTGTCGATACCAAAAAATTTTCCGGGCGGGAAACGCACGGGGCTGCCCCAGGGGACAAACTTTTTTAAGGGCAAAACATCCTAATTGGGCTGCTGCCCTAACAAAAAATTACACCTTTTTTAAATTGGGTACAAAATGTGGGTTACCATGTTTTGTGAAAGTTTATAAAACCCTACACGTTCCTAAAAAGTGCAAACCGGGCCCAAATAGGGCTAAAATTTTTTTCCATTTGAAAAACCTATAGCCCTGCCCTGTTATCTGTTGGGTAAACGAAAAAGTTTAAACCAAATTTACTACTGTAAACCCCCCCATTTTTGGGGCCCCCACTTGGTTCAGCTGGGGGTTTTTCCTCCTTGGGGTTTTGCCCGCTTTTGGAAAACGAACTTGGGGACACCCCAAAATTTTTCCCCACTGAACCAAGGCTTCTCTTTCCAAGGCTTCAGGCGCAGCTTTTATTTCTCTACAAGCAGGTTGAGGTTACATCACAAAACACAAATAAACATCTAGGCCCGTCTAGCCACTAACTGAACTAACAGTGTACCCTCTCTAACGCGTGGTCCAGGCAACAATCACACGCCGAAGCAACCCACAAAAAAAACACCCACATACTCTTACCTGACTTCCTACTCGGTTTCTGGCTTCTCCTAAGTCCTATGTGGGGATAGCTCACATCTTCCGCTCCACTGCTCGCCCACACTGCCATGCAAGCACACCACGCCCTTCCCATCACCTGGCATGGGAGCCTTTAATCGGTCTCCAGAGACAAACATCAAAACCTTTCCTGGAATGCCCGGGACAGCCACCTCCACCCAACAACACTATGGCTGATCCGCAAAAAAGCCAACCACCAAACATAGCCGCCTAGCAGCTAATCTAAAGCCACTACTGGTAAGTGGTCAGAACTTATATCCATACTCAACACAATATATGGTACTTTTCCCCCACTGAGACCACGTCCACAGTGCGCATCTTGCCAGTATGTCTCTAGCAGCCAACACCCTCTAGTGGCAGAAACCGTACGACAAAAACGGCGATCGCTGTTTTCTGTCGAAATACCCCCTCCCCCTTGAAAAAGGCACGTAGGATCTTTGTCACCTTTGTAACCTTCTCCTTGTCAAATTTCATACACACTACACACTGGCACTGGTCCTTTCTCCACTATCCTCAGGGACAACGATTTTCCACACATAGCTCAGCACTCAGTACTCACCCCTCGCATTCATCCAGCCCCATGAGCAGCCGACAGTTAATATAGCCACTTACCCAACAGTGGACCGTCCCATGCACAGCTCTGCAAAAAAGTATACATCGAACATGCTCAACACATAACCATCACCAACCGCATCCCTGATGTCAGGCGTTTTCCTCATTCAGCCAACAGGCCTCTCTAGAACGCTGTTCAGCACCTTAACTGCAATGGCCCCTATTTCATTAATGTCCAGTGACACATTCGCCCTGTTCACACCACACGCACCTCCTTTTATCTGCCCGTGTTTTAGCAGCAGACCTTCATGCGGCAATGCGTGTGGCGATGTTCTCACTGCACATCTCCCTCTAGCCTTCTCTACGGGAGAACACTCAACCTCTATCACGGGAGAATCCTTTAGCTGCACATCATCCCTTTCACATTGTGCCCTGGAGTTCAAATGGCATCACATTTTTAAACAGTTAGGACAGTAGCAACATCTGGCTGAGCTAATAGCACCCACCTGTAGTCGCCAGTAAACTCTCGCGGACCTACCACCAACACACTTGATACTGGTAAGCATTGTCCTCCATAATTATTTAGGAAAAATTATCAACCGTCTCAAAGCAGGTACTTATCCTTACAATCTTAGGATTCAAATACACTCCTCACCCTACCCTGCACTGAGCACCTGAGTCAGAACCCTCTTTTTTACTGGGTCTAATACACACATTTACTCTGTCACTACATCACTGCAATCCTTGCTCGACTATTGCAGTCAAAAACTACTGGAAACACAGCAGCCATTAGGAGCATGTGAGCCTCCGCTGCACTACAGGTCCCACATGAACATACCTCTTCATGCCCTGCAGTTCCCATAAATCCAGATCCCAGATCCACCTTCTCTTTAATACACGTGATCAAGGGCTGCACACAGAATATGCCTCACACACATCTTCTTCTGCGAGCACAAGGTTTTTTCATCACAAAAAAAACCATGTGCGAATACTCAACATTACACTGTAGCAAGACACACTACATCGTCCACGATCCACCACTGAAATGGAGACTCTTCACAGAGGGTTTAGTCACTACTAGCACACTCACCCTCCTATACTCCTTATACACAGCAGCAGAGCCCTCCATATCCAGGTTTGCCTTTCTCCTTCCAGGCAAGCACCAGCCTGCTCACACCAGCAACTCCATCACCTTTTTCCCCACCAGCAGATGCGCACCTGATTGCTACTGTCCAACTCACAACAGGCTCCGTGGAGAACTGTATTGACCACACCCACTACTCAGATTGCTATCAATCCCCAGACAATAACGCAACCTGCACACATTGGTCTGCGCTATTACGAAAGCCTATAACCTCTAGGGCCAGGACCTGCAACTTGCACCGTTACGCAACTCCCGTACAACATGTGCATCTGGCAACCAAAGTAGATCCATCTGAAACTGTAGCGGCAACAACTATTTCTCCAATTGGCATCCCCCACAGACACTCATCCTTCTGGCATACTCCTAGTCACATGCTTGCGTCCACGCTCTCCTAGGGGCACAATTTGCAACGCTATCTGCTCTATAGCTTGTGACTAGTATTTCTTCAGAAGCTAATTCACACTCTGCAGTTTTCCCACACCAGACACACCACATCCCTAGCCCGGACTCGCCATGACCATCCAGGGCAGACCCTGGAGCTGCTCTCTGCTACATGACACTTTCAGCCACATTTCACACAGGGATGCCAGTACTGGAGCTTACGTTTTGTCCCCAGCTCGCCCTCCCCCTGCTCAGGCTTTGGGACAGGTCATGATCACATCTAGATATCATTATAACCCAGAAGTAACACTGAGGGTGAACCATTCTCCCACAGGCAACACTGCAAGTACTGCAACCCAGTCCATCAGACTTTAAACCAATCCATTTATTACAGAGTCCCTTTCCACTGCTCTCTGGAATGCTCTTCTGACTTGAGACAGCATATCTGCACTCGAGTTTAGATACATCGTCCCGCACTAGAACAGACTTATAACGATAGTCCAAAAACAGTGTCACCCACAACAAACAGTCTTACTGGGTTCTTGGTGTATTTGGGCATCTTTCTGCAGGAATGTCCATGAGCGCAATCAGGTGGTGGGACTCCACCCACCAGGAACTCCATTGCTTGGCACCTGCAAACACTTCTGGCCTCTTCCTCCCTGAGAGGGCAGTCAGGAGCACATTCTCCTGCTCTCGTGGCCACCTCCAGCACCACCGGCTCCCTCTGCTGTTTTGATTGGTAGCAGGCTCCTGCTTGCTGAGCCGTTGTTGCCCACGGCAACAGCAGACACAGCGGTTCCCTCTGACAACTTGTCCCGCTCTATAGTACGTGGGACGTCCTCCTTTCGATGGAGCTACACAGCCCTCCTGGTCAACAGGACAACCGCGTCAAACCTACCATCGAGTTGGTTTGCCCATAAGCAAACAGGCTATCCCACACTTCTTCTTTGCCACCTCCTGCACACAAAACATCCCTCAATTACACCCGAGACTAGACCTAAAATCACCAGTCCTTCATTTGGGAAGTCTCTTGCTACTTGCCGGCCCAAATTAACAGCGTACACCCTCTGGGGTCTTCCTGGTTAGATAGGGCGCCAGAACCATCTGCCCATAGCTCAGGTTGTAGCCTCTCGCTTAATGCCACCACCCCGACGACGCTCAAAACGCTGTAAAGGAAGACCTCCACATCTCCCCTGCATCCATCCTTCCACATTGCCCAACTGTACAGCAACACGTCGGCTCTCACACCTCAACTTCTGCAATCAACCTTAGGTGACCACATACAGCCTCTCTCTACGGTCTCAGCTGTGCCTGGGAGCCTTTTATTTTCCTCCCGCATAGTGGTCAGTCAGCTGCTCAGACTCCTGCATGTGCTGCTTCAGCTGGGCAAGGAGTTTCCTCCATCGCGGCCAACACAAAAAAAAAAAATTTCAACCACAGTCTTTTTAGACAGCACAGTCTCTGTACTCTGGGGTGTTTTTGTCCCCACGAGCGTCTCTCCAGAGACACTCTCCTTGCACTGAGGCTGCCTTCCCGCACCGGCCAGACATCTGTATACGGTTGTGTCGCTTCAAAAGCCCTTGCTTTCACCAAGCTAAATTTCAGCATCCATTGTAGTACTTCAGCAGTCCTCTTCAAACTGCATTTTTTCTCTGCACCACTTTAAGTACAGTTGAGTTAGTGCCAATCCTTGTCCGCCTCGGATCCTCCACCATATGTAAGGACTTCCACCTCACATTTTGGCGCCACCATCTTGGTTCAGCCTGGTAGGTTTTTCTTTGTCTCGGGATCGCCGCTTTTGGTAAGCAGTTCTGGGCACACCAATATATGTCACACTTACACCAGGCTTCTCTTTCAGGCTAGCTTATTTCCTCTACAAGCCAGGTTTAGGTTACAGCACAAAACACAAATAAACATCTGGGCCGTCTACCACAAACTGAACATAACATGTCCCTCTATAACACGGGGTCAAGGCCTACGCCGAAGCACCACAAACACATACTCTTAACCTATGCTTCCTACGGGTTCTGGCTTCTCCTAAGCCCTATGGGGGCAGAGCCTCTCTTCAGCTCCACTGCTGCTCCACACTGCCATGCAGCAACCACGCCCCCCCATCACCTGGCATGGGAGGCCTTTAATCGGTCTCCAGAGACATACCCAAAACCTGGCCTGGAATGCGGGGACAGCCACCCACCCAACACTATGGCTGTCCCAAAAAAGCCACCCCATACATAGCCGCCTAGCAGCTATTCTGTAAGTGTCAGTACTATATCCTTACTAACACAATATAGGTGACTTTTCCCCACTGAGACCAGGTCCTCAGTGGCGCATCTGCAGTATGTCTCTAGCTGCACAACCTCTAGTGGCAGAAACCTGCGACTATCAGGGGTCGCTCTGTCACAATACACTAGATGAAAAGACACATATGCATGTTTTTCTCACTATTTGACATGAAATCAGAATAAACCTCACCCGTTTAGGTCAATTAGGATTATCAAAAATATTTATATTTGCCAAATTCCAGAATAATATGAGAGAATGTTTTAAGGCATTTTTTATTACTTTCTGCAAAGTCATAAGTTTACATACACTAGGGTTACTATGCCTTTAAACAATTTGGGACAGCCCATATGATGATGTCATGTTTTTGGAAGCTCCTGATAGGTTTATTACAGACACACCTGTGAATGTATTTTAACCCCTTAATGAACTTAGACGTATCCATACGTCCAGGTCGTTTGGGGGTTCACGCACCTGGACGTATGGATACGTCCTGAGGATCGCGCGAACTCTAAAGCAGAGTTCGCGCGATCGGCGCGGGGTGTCAGCTGTATATTACAGCTGACATCCCGCAGCGTTGGCCCCGACCCCGGATCGCTCCGGGGGGGGGGGGCGATTTACCCCTTAATTATCGCGACGTTCTGGTCGCAATAACTAATAGAGACGCAGGAGGAGATCGCTCATCCTGCGTCTCTCTCGGCGGCAGCAGCAGCACGGATCGGGCGATCCGTGCAGCTCCTGCCCTCTGACAGACACCACGGAGGGCAGAGAATGCCTTCCGGGTTGTCTATGACGTCACGACGCCCGGCCGTGCCCTGTGGGCAGGGCCCCCGGCATAGTGATTTACAGTTGTCATAGGAACCAGTCAAAAGCAACAAGCTATGCACGATTCCTATTGAATGGAGAGATCTAAAGAATCTCTCATTCAAATCCCCTATGGGGAAAAGTAAAATAAAAATGTGAAAAAATGAAAAAAAGTAAAAAAAAAGTGAAAAACAAGTAAAACACAAACACGAAAAATAAAATAAAAATACGTACACCGCCCTTTTCCCTTTACAAACGTCAATCGCCCCAAAAGAGATCAAAAAAAAATAAATTTAAACCCATATTTGGTATGGGCCGCGTGCGTAACGACCTCCCCTATAACTCTGTCATTTTAATTAACCCGTCCGGTGAAATTCGTAAAAAAAAAAAAAAAAAAAAAACAATCACAGAATTAAGATTATTGTTCATCCCGCAGCACAAAAAAGGGAATAAAAAGCGATCAAAAACTCCTAGAAATGCCAAAGTTGTACCAATTAAAACGTCAGTTCATCCCGCAAAAAAAAAAGTCCTTATACAGCTCTGTATAAGGAAAAATAAAAAAATGTATAGCTCTCAGATGATAGCGATGCATAAATATTGTTTTACACACTAAAAACACTTTTCTTATTTTTTTTAAAGTGCTTCAACATAAAAAAAATACTAATAAATAGGGTATCGCCATAATCGAGCGACCCAAAGAGTAAAGCTAACTTATCACGGATACTGCACGGGTGGGGCCCTGTTAAAAATAAAAATAAAAAACACTATTTAGATTCCCAGTATTTTCTTCACCCGGGCCTCCAAAAAATGTATTTAAAAGCAAACAAAAAGACATGTCCCCCCAAAAATTATAATAATAAAAAAGTCAACTCATCTCGCAAAAAACAAGTCCCTACACAGCTCCAAGCACAGAAAAATGTAAAAGTTATGGCTCTCAGACTATGGCGATGCAAAAACGTATTTTCCTGGTTGAATAAAAGTGTTTTTATTGTATAAAAAGCAGTAAAACATAAAAAAATATACAAATTGGGTATTGGTGTAATCGTATTGACCTGCTGAGTAAAGCTACCATTTCATATATACCGTACAGTGACCGCAATAAAAAATATAAATAAAAAACACTACCAAGATTGCTGTATTTTGTTCAAAACATCTCACATAGCATCATATGCTCCCCATAATGGTACCAATAAAAATTTCCCAACTACATCCCGCAAAAAACAAGCCCATACACAGCTCTGCACACAGAAAAATAAAAAAGTTATGGCTGTCAGAATAGGAACAACATAAAAACGCAATTTTTTAATAGACGTATTTCTACTGTGTAAAAGTAATAAAACAGAAAAAAACTATATAAAATCTATATCATTGTAATTGTACCCGACCCCCATAGTAAAATTATCACATCATTTACACTGCACGGCGAATGCTGTAAAATTGAAACTCAAAAAAAAATGACAGAACTGCGTTTTTCCCCCCCATTTTCATTGGCCCAATGCTAAAAAAAAACTATGGAACACCTGTGCATCCAAATGCACAGTTACACCCCTAGATGAGTATCCCTGAGGGTGTTGAATCCAAAATGGGCGACTTCTGGAAGGGTTTTCGCCTGTTCTGCTACTTTGGGGGCTTTGCAAATGCGACATGGCCCCACCAAAATCTGCGTTCCAAAAGCCAAAAGCGCTCCTCCCTTAACGCCCGCCATGCGCCCAAACAGCAGTTTACACCCACAGGTAGGGTATTGCCAAACTTGGAAGAAATTGCTTAACAAAGTTTTACGGTTCTTTTTTCCAGGATTCCTTGTATATGTGAAACAAATTAAGCTAAAATTTCAGATAAATGAAAAAAAATGTTTTTTTAATTTTCACAGCCTTATGCTAAAAAAATTTTTTGAATCACCTGTGGGGTCTATATACTCAATGCACCCCTGGATATATTCCTTAAGCGGTGTAGTTTCCAAGATGCGGTCTATTTAGGGGTGTTTATTAAGTTTTAGCACCTTAGGGTGTCCCCAAACCTGAAATGGCGCCTAAATAAAATCGTATTGAAAATGAGGCCCCAGAGTATAGTAGGTGCTCCTCCTATTCTGGGGCTTATGGGTGAGGCAAATAATGCACTAGGGCCACATATGGGATATCTCTAAAAACGGCAGACCTGGGGAATTGATATTAAGTTGCATTTACCTAGTCACATTTACCGTAGTCCAGTGCATAATGGATAAATATTGAAAATCTGCAAAAAAAGTGAAATTTTGAAATTTCACCTCCACTTTGTTTTAATTTCTGTGAAATATCTAACGGGTTATCAAATTTCCCCTAAATAGTGTTGTAAATACGTAAGGGGTCTAGTTTCTCAGATGGCATCACTTATGGGGGTATCTAACATGCAGGCCCCTCAAACCACGTCAGAACTGGATTTGGTCCCCTAAAACATGTATATTGCAAATTTTCTTGAAAATGTGAGAAATTACTACTAAATTTCTACGCCCTCTAATGTCGTAAAAAAAAAAAAAAAGACATTTAAAAAATGATGCCAACCTATAGTGGACATATGGTAGATGCTAGTTAAAAAACTATTTTGTGATGAATAATTATCTGTCTTGAACGCAGAAATTTTGCAACTTTCAAAATCGCTAATTTTTCCAAATTTTCATGAAATTTTGATATTTTTCACAAACAAACAAGGAGTGTATGGGTAAAATTTCTTACTAACTTAAAGCACAATGTGTCACGAGAAAATAATCTCTGAATCACATGGATAGGTGAAAGTGTCAAAAAGTTATTCTCACATAAATTGACACATGTCAGATTTCAAAAATAGGGCTGTGTCAGGAAGGTCAAAACAGGCTGGGTCCTTAAGGGGTTAAAGCACACCAGAAACACTTATGGTGTAACATCATGGGAAAGTCTAAAGAAATCAGCCAAGATATCAGGAAGAGAATTGTGGACTTGCACAAGTCTGGATCATCCTTGGTGCAATTTCCAGATACCTGAAGGTGCCTCGTTCATCTGTACAAACAATTAAACGCAAGTACAAACAAGATGGGAATGTCTAGGTGCTAGCAAGGCGACCTACAAACATGGCTCAGTTACACCAGTTCTGTCAGGAGGAATAGGCCAAAATTGCTACCAACTATTGTGAGAAGCTTGTGGGAGGATATCCAAAACGTTTGACCCAAGTCATACAGTTTAAGGGCAATGTTACTAAATACTAATGAAATGTATGTAAACTTTTGACTTTGACTTCTCTCTCTCTCTCATTATTCTGGTGTTTGGTAAATATAAATAATTTTGGTAATCATAATTGACCTAAAACAGGTAAGGTTTACTCTGATTTCATGTGAGAAAAACATGCATACTGTCTATATGTATGTAAACTTGGTTTCAAGTGTATATGGTGTCCTGATGGGTACCACTAATGGGCTGCCAAAATATGATGTGAATGGGGCCTAAGGGTATATTCACACTGTATATTGCGGCGCATACGGGTTTGTATCACGCATAAGTGCATACTTTCAATACACAATGGCCTGGGGCAGCTTTTTGTCTCCTATACTTGTGTAACCGGTCCCTTTTGTTTTTTACGGGAGTACATTGCACACCGAGAAATACGATCATAAAATCGTCTGCAAGATGACAATGGTTTTTTTCACAGCACTTGATGAGTGCCTGGCTTTTAAATGATTTTAAATCCGTCTTTTCAGCATTATGGGCCCCCAGGCATAACACTGCAGTGGGCTCTGCCCAAATACATGATATCACACTAGGCCATGCCTCTTGCCACCCCCAAACACACTCATACTATCATGCCACTTACTATATTTCTAAACACTGGCAGCCTGCAGTCTACAAGTGTAATTGGCAGGGCAGGGAGCCTTTGGCTCCCTTCTCCACCATGGTTTTTAACTGTTTGCACGTCCTAAAAACACACAAACCATTAAATAAGCAAAGCAAACCAAGGGATACAGGGTATGTTTTTTGTATTCCTGGGTAAAATAGGCATGTCCATTCTTCTTCTTTTTTTTTTTTTTCCTGTACCACAGAGTTAAAATATCCAGATTGGGTGAGGCACGGATCCACACCGGGTGTCAGGTTGTCAAGTCAACCATACTATGTGAGTTTCGTGCAAAAGTCTGAATAATTAGAATAGGACCAGTATATAAAAACCAGTGGTCGCAACATGACTATCCAGTACGGAGTTTTGTCCCTTTATGTAGAATCTAAAGATTTTATTCTGTGGCCAGAAGTTAAACCTCTGCATTACTAGTCATATCTAGAAGAGTGAAGAAATCAGATGATGCCTTTTGGAGGCTGAGTACATTTGATGGTGAGCTTTCAAGAGTGCTAGCTCTCTTCATTAGATATAATGTTGACAAAAAAAGAGTTAGCGCACTCTTACCATCAAATATCCTCGAAACGATATTGCATGGTTTCTTCACTCTTCTACTGCTTTCTGTGGCTAACACAGTACAGCATTCTGATAATATCTAAAAGATGAAAATATTTAGGCTACGTCTACACAGCACTGGATTTTTGTCAGATTCAGTATTTAGAATCTGCCGAAAATCTGACCTGTGCCACATAAAAAAATCCAGGCTGTAGCCTACACAGCACGGATTTTTTTAGGTCGGTTTTGAAATCCGGCGAATTTTCAAATCTGTCAGATTTTCTGCTGGATTGCTATCAGATTCCTGTACATTCAATGTACGGGGCCGATGGCAAATCTGAAAACCGACTGCAGTTTTTAGCGCAAATCAGATTTGCGCTAAAAACTGCAGTGTAGACGTAGCCTTAGGGTTTTCTGCAGACTTTCCAGTGTGGATTTGCATGCAGGAATTCCATAGTGTATTGCAGTAGCAGCAAAGTAGATCTCCTTTACATGCTGTGGAAAAATTTCTCAAAAAATGCCTATTTTAAATCTGCACTATATTGATGTATAAAAAATCTACAACAAAACCCAAGTGGTGTGCATTTTGCCACATGTTACCTGCGTATCTGCAAGTACAGAGAAAAAAAGTTAGGGAATGTGCAGATGGCGCCTTGAATACATTTTTGCAATACATATTAACGTATTGCATCAAACGCATGCAAAACATACCACAAAGTGTGGTACGTATTTGGATAAGGTTTTCTTTCTCAGAAACATATCCTTATAGTTTCTATTGCCTTTTCAATGTGTTAAACAGATCAAGAATTGACATGTCAATTGATTAAACGTATTCATTTAACACAATGCAAAAACTTATGTACTACACGTATCGTCTGAAAAACAATACATATTTTACATTGAAATCAATGTAATCACACTTGAACATTGTTAGATACGCATTGGGAATTTAAATTAAAACAAAAAAAACACACCCCCCAGGTTCTCCCATTGCAATGTGTCTCCAGTGCCTAGGTTTTCTATGTACAACCAGCCACCAGTGATCATGACCAGGGCTGTGGAGTCGGAGTAATGGAGTTGGAGTCGGTGCATATTTTGCAGGAGTT
This sequence comes from Phyllomedusa bahiana, assembly GCA_025379985.1. Classification (NCBI taxonomy): domain Eukaryota; kingdom Metazoa; phylum Chordata; class Amphibia; order Anura; family Hylidae; genus Phyllomedusa; species Phyllomedusa bahiana. Next base: position 13,086 of record JAODAL010009074.1, read on the forward strand.
GTTATAAAATGGACCGACTCCGACTCACAAAATATATCAATAGTTGGTACAGCTAGTTCCGTGCAGTGCCAAGAACAAGAGAAATTGGGTCTTGCCAGTGGTTCTGCTCTCATATCTTCAGCCTCATTAGATGAGGAGTGTAATTGATGACATGGAGCAGGCAAAACGTTGCCACAGGAAAAAGATTCCGCTTCCATAGCAAACACATTGACCAGATTTCAGCAACATTTTTTACTTGCCTTCAAAGAAGTAGGGTTCAACAATGCATCAGAACTGACTGTGCCTGAGGCAATTCCTTTATACCCTGAGATTGTTAGAGATGTTGCCCCTGTGTTCACCAGTTTGCCCCCAACCCAAGTTAGTGTAGAGAGGCCGTTCTCTAGCCTGAAAATAATGAGATCAGAGGCGCATAACATTGCTTTACTAGTTTATGTAATCTACCTATCACATATAAACCAGTAATGACAAGTTATGCGCCTCAGTAGGCACCTTACATACACTTCCAGTGATAAGCTATGTGCTGTGATTTGAGCAAATCGTGGCACAAAGCATATTCTTGATAGTGTACATAATTTCAATGTGTCGTGCCCGGCGTATAATGTGCCTAGTACTGGTGTACTGTTATGAATGGTAATTACAGCTTCTCCTCACCTGTATAGGTATAAAAATTAACCCAAACACTTCTCCCATTGACTTTAATGGGGATCGAGTTACGAACCAAACTTCTCAAAGTTGGAGGTTCGACTCTAGCCATGACAGCTGTAACAATATGAAATTAAGTCCTTCCATTCATTTAAAAGCCAAGAGATTGACGACCAGGCAAAATATTAGAGTCAACAAGTCTATTACAAGGTCTATCAGTTGTAACGTGACAGACACAGCAGTGGAAGTGGCTCGTATGCTTCATAAGAGTGAGATCAGACGTCCATGCAAGCACAATGCAACACGAATTACACAGGTCTGGAATGATGGCTCAAAAAAAGGTGAAGAAGCCTTGACTTCCATCTTGTCATAAGAAGCAATGGCTCGAGTTTGCAAAAAAGTAAGAATAATGGAAGATTTTAAACTGATGATTTGGGAGCGATGAGATGAAAGGGCAATAACGGGGGGGAAGGAATGGTTCAATGACAATGCAAATAGAGTTTGCTTTATTGGCCTCCACAGTCCCCAGACCTCTACCCAATCCAATACTTGTGGGTAGAGTTGAAGAAAAAGCTGTATTCATACCCAAGTCCAGTATGCACCAACATTGGGAATGTGTAGAAGAGACCTGGTATTTAGATTTTGGTCAAGACATGCTTGAATCTGATCCAGAGCCCAGAAGGATTCAGGCAATATTGAAAACCAAAAGGTGGATTTACCAGATGCTAACAAAATAATAAAAATTTACATTTTGATTTTTAGGAGCAAAACAGTAATAATACAGTTACAGGAAAGAATCTGCAGAACTGAGCAGATGCTAAATACTTATTACAAATGTATGTATAAGATATGTAAGATGATTGTCTATAAAATGTTGGTAGCCTCATGTACAAAGCTCTAGTAGATGATATGGAGCCTGAATGTCAAAAGTTCAAAATATTGTTACCATTTTGCTTGTCAGTGTATGTTCTACCTAAATAGTTTAATTATTGTATCAGAAGGGTAATAAAAATCCGGATGTTACCATTTTACTACAGTAAAAGTTATCACTTAAACATGCAGCGGGTTATGAGGGAGTTGGAGGTTTGGGAAATTGAGGAGTCGGGGCTTTGGCTTGCCGACTCCACCGCCTTGATAACAGGTCATATTGAACCACTACAGCCAATCAGAGAGCTGCATTGGTCACATAGGATGTAATATCACTGGAGCCAAGTTGGACAGAGATGAGAGGTGGACCACCAGAGACTAATGGTCCCTTGGTTAAAAAGTTTAATATAGCTTTAACAATATTAAAAACTCAAACCCCTCTTTTTCATTTGTTATATACAAACTATAACAAAATAACTTTTTTTATAAAAAGTGAGCAAAATGCCTTGGGTGCCCCATAATAGTACCAATAAACACTACAGTTCAACAAACTAAAAAGTTTTTATGCCGGTCAATCGATGGAGAATAGGTGATTATTTTTAGTTTTTAAAATACTAACCCAAAATGCTATCATTTTCACAGGGAAAAACCCCCTTTAAATCTTGTGATACCATAGAACCGCCCTGTGGGAATTACACACAATAGGGATAAGTCGCCTGATCGGACAGAGCCGCGGAGATATAAGCAGAAAAGGTGGTCGAAAACCCTTTGGGAAGCGGGCAACAGTAGGTAAAATCCCTCTTTAAACAAAGCAAAGTAAAAAAAAATTATATATTGGGGTAGTAGTCTTTTTTTTCCTTTGCCCACATGTCTAAACTAATTAATGGGGTGAGAAACCCCCTTAAAAAGTGTCCTTTTAATTTCCCTCAACAAATTAACAAAAAACTCTATGACAAAAGACGCTAAATTGGCATACATCAGGGCATGCCCCACCTGTCCTGTTTTGGCAAGTTTAAAGATGTCAACAGGAACATGATCATTCAAAAACAGAAGTGGTTTTTTTTAAAAAGCAGTTCAAACCTTTTTTTAACCTTGCATCTTTAAAGGAAAAGTGTCACCAGCTTTACGCGGCCCACTGAGGTACAAACAGTAGTCAAAATTGCACCTTTTTTTTTGCTCATGCTTTTTAAAAAATCACCGGGGCCTTAGGTGGATCCGGCGAGTTGGGCAATCTGTGGTCAAAGATATTCATGAGCTACCATCCCCCCCACACAAATAATAGGAAAAGCTGTCAATCGTGTTGGGGGGAAAGAGGGGGAGCAAAAGCCATGAGTATCAAGGGCTAAAAAGTGTTTCACTCTGTAGTCCCACAGCTAAAAATAAAAAGGGGATCTTTAGGGAAATTTAGCACAATTCAGCAAAAAATGCTGTTTTGGGGGCAAAATTTTTACCCTATTTACTGTATTTTCCCTACCATTTCGATTATTGCTTTTAAGGACTTATTTTTGGGGGGATATTTAAAACCTTTTTTAAAATGATTGTGCATCCATTCAAAAAAGTATTTTTTGGTAGATTCGAACACTTTTTTTTTTTGGTTGGTACCCCCCAAAATTAAGCCATAGGGGACACTCCCAAATTATTAACTTTTTTTAGTTTGCATTTTTTAAATATAAACTTTTCCCCAAAATAAGCCCTGCCATCATATTGACAACCCATGTTGGTTTTTGGCATAGTATGTGATAATATATAGGGATAACAAGGGAACAGCCCCCAAATTAAAAATTTTTTCTACAGGGGGGTCCCCTTTAGGCCCTACTTGTTTTTTTTCCACAATTTTCCATGGGAGTATGGCTCTTTTGTGCTCGATTTGTATTTTTTTTTTTCCCTTGGGAAAGGGGGTACTTTAAACATCTGTTACCACTTGCTGTTTCTCTACGATGGTTAGTCTTTGCTGAGCATGACTTCTGCAAGAGTTTGGGTAAGATAACTACAGAACACTATCTCACCAGATGACTGGGCAAAGGCATTTCTTTTGGACAAAACATCATAAGTTTCAGCAAAGATGTATGAAAAGAGCTAAAGGCCCCTGTTGCACTAATATGCGACTCTGATGTACTACATGAGATACCTCCTCAGTGCCCTGCAACCTACTGAAATGTTGAGGAGCTGAGGATACTCTAAATCTTAATCAATGAAGTTATCCCTTTATTATGCCATCTGGGAATTTTTCAGAACACACAATATAACAAGGTCTAAGTGGAGAGGGTGTCGTTAACTCCTGCTTTGGCCTTTCTATGGTCCTTTTTGAGATTTTTTTTGATTCAGACACTCCACCAAGACATCTTGAGACAAAAAAAAAACCCTAAAGCAGGCCGTGATAGTGACCATTGTGATCAGTTCTTTGTTGTTGTAGCCACACCTGCTTCCAATAATAATGTAATTTTGTATTTCTAGAAGGTATTAACTGTCACATCCACCGTCTCCATCTATAACATACATGAGTCTGTTTTCCGCTTATGGCTGCAATTATATGAATTTTATTACATTTCATGAAACTCCATAGATCAACAGTGCTGTGGGATTTTACTGTTTAATTACCAGTTCTATTTATTGATGTAATTCCATGACTCCATAAGGCGCTGCAATATCATCAGGTTCCTTAAGTCTTGACCTTAGTCAATAGATATTTAATTGTCTATTTAAAAAAAAAAAAAAAACTACACCTAGGAGTGAGAGCTCATTAGGGCTAAAAATAGCACAAGTCTCCATTCCTTTGTTTTTACTGGTGTAAATTATGGTTTATCCAATGTGTAACAGAATCGAGGAATTACATTACAGTATTATAGGAGAATAAATATAAAATGCATAAATATACACTATTTTAATTTCTTCTTTTTTTTTTTTCTATTCATGTTGAAATCAATTCTTTTTATCTGTTATCCTCATTTATGTAACAAACTAGAGTTATTGAAGATTAAATATTTGTCTGTGACTCATTGTCCAGACGAATGTGATTGTGAAGAAACCTGACACACTGGATGTAAATAAAAAACAATTTTTCAACTATAATTATCATTTGTAAAGTGTAAAATACATTTAAGGGTTTAAAGTGTCCCCTGACACCCAAATACACACAAAAAAATTTAAATAATTAGATAGAACTTTAAATTAAGAGGGTATCCGTGTCGGACTGGGGGGCCTAGGGCCCACCAGAGAGTTGATCTTAGGGCCCACTTTGCCTCGCTGTCTCCGCCAATTGTACGGTGCCCACCCAGGGCTCACTTCAATTTATGCAGACTGATGTATAACGTTTATAACTTTAAATCTGACACAATTTCACAAAACCAGAATCCCTGGGCCAATGTTACCAATAATTCTAGTAAGATCAAATACCACATCATGACCACATAGTGACTGAATTATACCCCCACACCATGACCACATAGTGACCGAATAATTCCACCACGTATCACCACCACAAAGCGACTGAATAATTACCCGCCACCCCCCATTGCTGTATATAAACCATTACACTTTGCACACATTTTAGAGTTTACAGTTCAGGTACATTTAGTGACTCACAGGTGACGTTCTCCAATGAGTCGTTCATTTTTACCTTTTCTTCCCTCCATCCGGTCCACACTTCATGCTGAGATCTCCCGACCAACACTCATCCTGCAGATTTAGACACAAATATCCTAGAATCCTCACTTTTCCAGTAACTCCTTACTTATAGGTATAGAAGTCCCCTAAGTTAGGTAGGTGTATAGGTCCCCTCAATTAGGCCGGTATATAGATATGTCCCCTCAGTCAGGTAGGTGTGTGTATATGTGTGTATATGTGTGTGTGTGTATATATTATATATATATAAATCTCAGGCAAGCGGTACATAGATATAGGTCCCCTAAGGCAGCTGGGTTATAGATATAGCCCCACAGCATTAAGGTCCCACCGGGCAGTATGCAGACAGTCTTTTCCCCACAATAGTATATGATTCCACAAATAAAAATAATAACATATACTCGCCTTACCTTTTTCCCAGCCGTTGCGCCCCCTCTTCTGCCCACCCAGCGCGGGGACGCTCCTCCGGCAGCTACTTGGGTCGCACAGGCTATGACGGGCTGTGCGAACGAGGACAGGCAGCGGCGTGATGATGTTTAAATACATTGTGTCGCTCCCCCAGCTGAGCGCATGGGCCACCGCACACCCTCAGTGCTGACACTGTGACCCGGACGCTGGGCCCTCCCAGTGCGGCATCCGGGGGACAGTGCAGGAAGGCATCGGGTGGCCAGCCTGGCATGCATGCCATAGGTTCGCCACCCGCTGTAGTAGGCTGAATAGCGGAGCAGAGCGCCAGTGGTGCTCTGCTCTCTAAGGCCTCACCTAAGCGTCCGCAACACAAAAGCCTGCAGCACTTGGGACGGAGGACCCCAGAAATTCCCAGGCATGATGTGCGGGCCCCCACTGTGTCAGACCAGGGGCCCACCGGAGGATCCACCGATTCTCTGGTGGGCCAGTCCAACGCTGGAGCATATAAGGTTCTGCAAACATAATAATATTGATCGGGCACATTGCTGATTAAGCTCTGACAGAGCTGCGTAGGCTTCTCTGTCTCCTAACTGCAACCAACATATTGATCAATGCAGGAGGAAAAATAGGAAGTTTAACTACCATTGTTTAGTGTCCTGCTATGGACCATGAAAGGTATGGGTATGTGTGGAGAGGGGTGTCAGGAATCTCCTACTATGCCCTTGGAACTTACTAAACTGTGTTTTGCCCTTAAGTTTTCCCCTCAGTTAAGATGTGGATTGTGTCTCAACTGGTTGCCATCTTGTTTCCTGTTTCCTGTTCCTGGTTCCTATAAAAACCCTCCTCAAGCCTTTTTGCTCCTGCTTGAGTATTGTGCCTTTAGCTCCTGCTTTCCATCCTTCCCGCCTGGGAACTTGCCGTCCCAGCCTTGTTCCTGTTCATTTGCAGTTAACCCTGCGCTAACCTATTGCCTGCTGTCCGCTCCACCGTTTAAACCCTTTCTGCACTTCTAAACCGAGCAGCAACCCATTACCTTCCTGGGACCTCGCTATCCACCTGCCTCCCTGTGTTTGTACCTACCCCGGCCATTGGATTCCACAGTATACACCAGTATCGTGCCCAGATACTCAAGCCATAAAAAGGAGTTCCGCTGGGCTGGGAGCCCGGAAGCTCGCTTCAAGAAACTGCAAACTACGGTGGCTAATATGCGCTCTGAGATGCAGGCGTTGAAGATCAAGTGCGACGCTCATGAAGGTTCAGAATCCCACAAATATCCAAGTGTATGGACAAGCCATTCAAGAGCTACTGGGACCGTGCAGACCTTAACCGACCGGATACTCCACCTGGAGAATCAAGCCTCTGGATCATCCCACTTCGGTGCCTGTGATAAAGCTCTAATTTTGCCGCCCTTTCAGATTCGGCGGAGACCGCGATAAATTCCGGGATTCCTTAACCAATGTAGGTTATATATTTGATGCAAATCCAACACAGTTCCCTACGACAGGTTTTAAGGTCCCTATGCATTATTTTTGCTGTTAACACATAAAGCCATTGCCTGGGCCACCCTCCTTGATTGAGACCCAGGAATCCCTGAATCACCCTGGAAGACTTCATCGACCCAGAGTCAGATGTTTGATGACCCTAATCGTCGTGCTTACAGCTGAAGCACTATACTAGCATTGCGCCAGGGCAAACGCCCCGTGGCGAGTATGCTATGGAATTCAAGAGGTGGGCATCGACACCGACTGGAAATGACGCCGCGAAGATGTCTTTTTTTTAAGAAAGGACTATGCAGCGCATTAAAGATGAACTTGCCCGTGCTGAGGCCCCTTTTAGGTTTGGATGCTTTTATTAACCATTGCATTCGAATTGATACCCGACTATCAGAAACGACGACAGGAAAAATGGGCTACTTTAAATTTAAATGACACCAACAGGGCCCCCCCTGTTCCTACCCTCCTTTCCCCAAGGAACCCCAGGGAAAATTCGCAGAGATTGGGGAAGCGAGCCTATGCAAGTCGACTCCATATTGAAACGTGAAAGCTAGATAGAAGACAACAGCGCTTCCGTGAAAGTCTATGCTTTTACGTGGAAAGTCTGACAACCCACTTCCTCATCAATTCCCCCTAGCCGCCCACGGAGATTGGTGGCAGCCATCATGGATCCCGACTCCTGGGAAATGGGAAATCAATTGCTTCAGAAAATTTGATTATCTGAAAGGACAGTCGTCCAGTCTATTTCAGCAGTGGCGCCTCATATTAAAAAAGAGAATAAGGACTCTCATTGCTTCCTTCCCATTAAATTCCTGGCTAACTCCCAGTGGGTAACCACCTCAGCTATGGTGGAATTCTGGGCCAGGGGCAACTTCAGGGATCTCTCCTTTGTTTAAAAGAGCATAGGGTTTTAAACTCAGAAGAGACTCTCACCCGTGGTAATGGAGACTGTAGATGGGTCCCACTGAGCTCAGGGCCAGTGGATCAAGAGACCGCACCACTTGAAATCATTATGCACCCCAGCACCATGAATTCCTGTCATTCCTATTGATATCTTCGCCGCACTTTCCTGTCATCTTAGGCTTCCCTTGTTGCAATCACAGAACCCGGTTATCAACTGGGAAACCAAAGAGATAAGCTTCCCAGCAAGGATTTCACCAACAGCTCACTCTGAACCAAGCTCTGAAGACCCATTCAAGACAATAAAATAATGGAGCTACCCTCTGAATAAAAGGGAAATATGCAGATGTTTGGAGCAAACAGAATGCCAACAAGCTTCCCCACACCGACCTTACGATTGCCCCATAGACTGCTTCCTGGTGCATCCATACCCTTTGGTAACATCTACCCTCTGGCAGGGCCTGAGTTAAAAGCCCTCAAGGACTATATAGAGGAAAACCTTGCTAAGTCGTTCATCCGTCATTCCTCTTCATCAGCAGGGGCTCCCATATTTTTTGTCAAAAAAAAAGGATGGTTTCCTTAAGAACCTTGCATTGATTACAGAGAACTTATAAATCACAATAAAGAACCGTTATCCTCTACCACTGATCCCTGAACTTCTGGAGAGAGTACGATATGCCAAGATTTTTTCAAATTAGATCTACGAGGCCTTACAACCTGGTCCTATCAGATCTGGAGATGAATGGAAGACTGCCTTTAGGTCACGTTATGGACACTTTGAGTATTGCGTTATGCCTTTTGGCCTTTGTAAATGCCCCCGCCACCTTCCAACATCTCGTCAACGACATCTTCAAAAGACCTTCTGGCCCAAGTTCATAGTCATCTATCTGGGACGATATCCTGATTTTCTCCAATTCGATGGAAACACCAGAGACATGTGAAACTTGTTCTGGAACGTCTGAAGGAGAACCATCTTTTACATCAAAATTGAGAAGTGTGAATTCCACCAGCAGAGATCCAATTCCTTGGCCCATGTAATTTCACCTCATGGTCTACAAATGGACTCTAGCAAGATCAAAGCAATAGTAGACTGGCCCACCCCCCAGAAACATAAAAGATGTTCAACGTTTCATAGGTTTTGCCAATTTCTATAAGATGCTTCATCAAAAATTTCTCAGAAATCATTTCACCTATTACAACCAGTTGACTAAAAAGAAAAATGCTTTTGTTTGGGTCTCCTCAAGCACAAGAATCCTTTTCTCTCTTAAAAGGTCAAGTTCACTACAGCCCCTGTATTTAATTCAATCCCGACCCAGAACCGCCTTCATTTTTGGGAAATGGACGCTTCAACTGTGCTGTAGGGGCCCTACTGTCTTCAGAGAACGGGAGACAAGATTTATTGCATCCTTGTGCGTTTTAACCCCACTTTTATCCTCTGCTGAGAGGAATTATGATGTGGGGAATAAAGAACTGCTAGCTATTGTTTTTCAGCTTTAAGGAATGGAGACATCATCTTCAAGGAGCCTCACAACAAATAATAGTTCTAACTGATCACCGTAATCTGGAATTCGTTAGATCTGCCAAGTGTCTATCTCCTCGTCAAGCTCGTTGGAGTATTTTCCTCAACCAATCAAATTTATAATCTCATACAGGCCCGGATCCGTAATGGGAAGGCAGATGCTTTTTCAAGAAAAGTTCTCCAGTGATTCCACACCTGCAATTCCACCTAAGACCATTGTTTCGGAGTCTAAAGTTGTGGAATAATTCAAAAATAATGAAATTGCTCAAAGAGATGAGAGGCCTATGACACCAACTCCTTACTCTCCCTCCACCAGATGAATGTACAGTTAGTGCTTAAAAAAAAAGATGTGGACCCACGGGCAGCAGCTTTATATACCTGAAACAGTAAGACGAAGATTCTGAGCTTGCCCACGATTCCAAGATTGCGGGTCACAAAGAGTGCAGAAGACGCAGGAATTTTTATCCCGATTCTTTTTGGGGGCCCAAATTTTCTACAGGATTAAAGAAGTATGTAACATCCTTGACTATCTGTGCTAGATGCAAGACTCCACGTTCTTCACCCTCAGGTTTGTTACAGCCTTTGCCGGTCCCCTCTCGCCCATTGGGTTTTATATCCATGGACTTCATCGTAGATCTACCTAACTCTAAGGGGAAAAATACAATTCTCGTGGTAGTTGACCCGGCTCACCAAAGCTGCACATTTCATTCATGTACTCGGTCTACCCTCTGCCAAAGACACAGCGGATCTCAAATTCAGAATGGTTTCGCCTTCATGGTGTTCCTGATGAAGTTACTCGGATCCCTGGGGTGCAGTTTACATCCAAATTTTGGCGAGTTTTTGTTCAGCACTCGACATCGATATTAATCTGTCAACCGCCTTTCACCCACAATCTTTAATTTGGGCAGACTGAACGTACGAATCAGACCCTGGAACAGTACCTGCGATGTTTTTATTTGGCCATTTACAAGATGACTGGGTTGATCTGCTTCCTGTGGCTGAATTTTTCATAAATAATTCCCAAAATGCCTCCACCAAACAGACTCCCCTTTTTTTTGCCCAAATTTGGGATACCATCCAAATATTTTCCCTTCCAAATTCCCTGCTTTTCCACATATTCCAGCTGCCACGGAAAGGATCTTGCATTACAGCAAAATTTACAGCTACTAAAAAGGAAACACTAAGAGGGGCTCAAGAAAATTATAAGAAGATGGCAGATAAACGTCGCAAACCACCCCCAACTTTCAAGGGGGGGGATAAAGGTATGGCTCTCTAAAGAAAATTTGAAACTTAGAGTTTCCTTCGCCAAAACTGGGACAAGAAGTTTGTTGGGCCATAAAGATCAGCAAGATAATCAGTTTCCCGTACAGTTCGGCTCAAACTCCCACAATCTATGAAAGATTCTCCGGTGTTTTTATGTGTCTCTACTTTAAAAACCCGTTGTGTCCAATCCCTTTCCGGACGTGTTCCCCCTCCTCCTGATGCAGTGGAGATAGAAAGGTCAAGAGAAAATTTGTCGTAGAGCAAATCTTGGACTCTAGGGAAATTTTCAGGAACCAGCTGCAAATACCTTATTTAAAATGGCAAGGTTATGGGCCCGAAGAAAATTCGTGGAACCTGTAAGTAACATTAATGCTCCTCGACTGTTAAAACAATTTCATCAGAGACATCCGAGAATCCAATCCCGGTATCGTCCAGAGGCCCGCTTTTGAGGTGGGAGTAATGTCAGGAATCTCCTACTATGCCTTGGAACTTACTAACTGTGTTTGCCCTCAGTTAAGATGGTGGATTGTGTCTCAACTGGTTGCCATCTTGTTTCCTGTTCCTGTTCCTATATAAACTCCTCAAGCCTGTTGCTCACTGCTTGAGTATTGTGCTTAGCTCCTGCTTTCCCCGTCCTCTCGCCTGGGGAAATTGCCGTCCAGCCTTGTTCCTGTTCATTGCAGTTAACCCTGCGCTAACCTATTGCCTGCTGTCGCTCCACCGCTTAAACCTCTGCACTTTTGACCGAGCAGCAACCCATTACCTTCCTGGACCATCGCTATCCACCTGCCTCCCTGTGTTTGTACCTAGCCCGGCCATTGGATTCCAGCAGTATACACCAGTATCGTGACAAGGGGGAAGCATTCTGTGTAGAGGGGGCAGAAGGAACACTATATGTAAAGTGGGTTGGAAAAGTATCCATACCACTTGAACTGTTTCCCATTTCTAACCATTCTAGCCACAAATGTAAACGTTTTTTTATGTGATAGAATGACACAAAGTAGCAAGTATTTGTGAAGTATGAAGAAATGATACGTGCTTTTCCAAATTTTTTCAAATTCAAAAAATTGTGTGGCACGCATATATTTTCACCCTTCCCCGAGTTAATACTTTGCAGGACCACCTATAGCTGCAATGACAGCTGCAGTGTGTTGGAGGATGTGTCTACTAGCTTTGCACCTCTAGAGGCTGGAATTTTTGCCCATTCTTCTCTGCAGAATAGCTTTAGCTCAGTCAGATTGATTGGCGAATGTTTGTGAACAGCAATTTCAAGTCCTGCCATAGATTCTCAATGGGATTTAGGTCTGGACTTTGACTGGGCCATTTTAACGCATTAATATGCTTTGATTTAAACCATTCCATTGTAGCTTTAGCTGTACCTATAGAGTCGTTGTCCTGCTCGAAGGTGAACCTATGCCCCAGTCTCAGGTCTTTTGCAGCCTCTAACAGGTTTTCCTCCAGGATTGCCCCGTATTGAGCTCCAACCCTCTTTCCATCAACTGTTACCGGGTTCTCAGTCCCTTCTAGTACAAAGCATCCACACAGCATGATGCTGCCACCACCATGCTTCACAGTGGTGGGGACGGTGTTTTTTAAAGGGTTTTGTCCCGGTGTTGATTTTCCCTTTCCAAAATATTTTTTGGGGCTTTTTAATTTCAAAAATTTTTGGCCTTTTTCCTGATCGAAAACCCTTCCTTTTCCCCCACACTTTGTTTCCCCTACATAGCTTTTTGCAAACTGCCAATGTTATTTCTTATTTCTTTTTTTTTAAAAAAAAGGTTTTTGGTTTTTTTGCCATTTTTTTTCCCCAAAAAAAGGTCAGATTTGTTTAGTAAAAACTAATTTTGCCCTGGGGACAGAGTCTCCCACCAGAGCTGAGATCTCTGCGGGCTCCCCCAAGTGACTGTAAACCTCTTGCTCCCCCTTTTCCCGTTAAATTTTAGGTGAAACAGTATTTTTGGGGCGATTTTTTATCGACAAAATTGAAATCGGCCCCCCCGGTTTTTATGTTAAATTCGGATTTTTTTTCGAAAACCCGGAAAATTTTAAATTTGAAAATCTGCGCATAATTTTTAAAATTTCCGGGGCCTTTTTTCCGGGCGCTTCCTGTCTTTTTTGGGGGCCAGCAAATAAACTTACAGAATGGGAGCAGGGGTGACTGTGTGGCGACGTCATGACGGGGGAAGTGTAGGGTTTGCGTTTTTGGGTGGAAAAATCAAAAGCCCTTTTCTTTTTAAAACATAAACGGCCCCTTCCTGTTCATGATCATTGTGTGTCAGTGTCTCATAGGAGTAGGACGTGCGCCCCATCTCTGTCCAAACAGCTCAGCAAACACCCTCACCGAAATTGTTCAAATTTGTTCACACAGACAGCTATGCTTTTAGCTGTGAAAAATTGGAATTTAGGTAATTAAGATTTGCAGATTTTAGGTACTTAGGCTGAAATTTTAAGGGGGGCATCAAACCCTGTAAAGTCACGGGGAGGAGCGGGGGGGGTGGGGGGAGGTGGCCAAGGGGGGAAACACAGACAAGCTTTTTAAAAAGGATAGGGGAAATTTTTGTGCACCCCCAGATTTTTCCCTGGGTTTTTGCTTTGGCAAGGGCTTTTTTATTTAAAGTTTTCGGGTTTAAATATTACTTGTATGTTGGGGGCACCTGAATATTAGGATACAGATTTTTTTCTAGTAACTGCAGGGGTATTTATTAGTCAAAACCCACAATTTTTTATCCATATACATTTCAGATTTGGGGTTTTTTTTACTTTGGGGACAGTCCCCCTTTTTTTGATAGAGGCACCTTGCCCCTTAAATTTTTAATACAGCAATTTTGGGAGTCCCTGCAGGGGTATTTTTTTTGGGGGCAAAAAATACCATTTATTATCCTTTATAACATTTCAGATAGGTGTTTTTTTTTTACTTTTGGCACAGTCCCCGCTTTATTTATAGAGGGACCCTTTCACTTTAAATTTTTAATCCCGCAATTTTGGGTTTTCCCAAAACCGCAGGTGTATTTTTTTGGGGCAAAAAAACCATTTATTATCCGTATACATTTCAAATAGGGGGGTTTTTTTCACTTTGGCGGGAGTCCAGCTTTGTTGATAGAGGCACCCCTTTGCACCCAAAAATTTTAAAAACAGTAATTTTTTTGATTTGGGGGGATTTGAGAAAGCTGTGATTTGCCGTCTTTTAATAAGAGACCCAAAACCCCTTTTCCCTACCTTCTCAAATTTTTATCTTTTTGAACATGGAGGTTTGGGAAAACAAAAACAAAGAGGGGGGTTGGGCATGGAGGGAGTGGTAAGAGAGAAGGTGCCCCTTCCCGGCTGGCGACAACCACGCAAACCAGGGGGATCGTTCCCGGGTTTCAGGACTGTCAAAAGGGGCCCTGCGTCAAGGGTCAGGGCCCTGTGAACTCAGTAAAAAGAACAGCCGTTTAACTGTTCTTTTGGGGGTTAATTTCAACCTGCCTCCCCCATTTTTAAACCCCCTCGTCCTCCCCGTCACGGCCAAAAAATGTCGTCATCAGCATCATCACATCCGTCCAACATGAAGCCAAAGCAGCCCCAAAAATCAACTTCCCTGTACCCCCCCACTGTGGATAATCCATTTTCCCGAAGACCTTTTTGATGACAAAATGCGGTTTGGGGCAGAAGGCAGTTAAAAGATCAAGAGGCCCCAAAAAGGGTGGGTTTTGACTGCTCTGACGGGGCCCGTTTTCTGATGCCATCAAGGGGAAAAGGAAGCCCGGTCCAAACCCGGGAAAAAAACCCCGGGGGGGTTCCGGGAAAAGCCTTGGGAGTTTCCTCCTTTTCTTTTAGCCCCAGCCCCTGGATGCATAATGTCCCGGGCGAAAGAAGTCACCTTTTTTGATGATGATGATAAAGACGGCATTGCGGATCCCCTCGTTGGTCTTTTTTAGCAGAATTTTTGCTTGCAGCCCTTCATCACTGGACGGGAGGAAGACATGGGGGGAAGGGGTCAATAGGGTCCCCGCCTTTAAAAAAAAGGGGGAAAGGGGGGTTCCCCAGAAAGGTTCCCCCGAAATATTCCGCCACCACGGGCAAAACGGAAAAAACCCCTCCTCGCTTATTTGCTGTCAAAAAGGTCTTTGGGACCTTTTCAAAAACGGGGCCTTCTTTGAGCAAAACCTCTGATTCACCCACGATTCATAAGCCGGGGTTTTTCTGTAAAAACATCAGTAGAAAGGGAAGAATCTTTGGTGTTTAACCACCACCAACACGTCTAGTCACTGGGAGCAAAAAGCAAGAGTTGAAATGGAAGGCAAAAACTTGGCCAAAAAGGCCACCCCGATGCCGGGGCTTCCCAAACCCCTGTCACAAACCTTTTTTCTCCGCCCTTCCCCTTCCTCTGCCAAAACCACCAAACGTTCCCAGCTGGGCCCCTGTCTCTCAGACATGATCAAAGGGGGACCTCCGCTTTAGCCTCCACCGCCCCCCGAAATAAACCCCCAGCACCACCAGGGGACCCATCCCCCACCCCTTCCCTTCTGCCAGTTTGAAGACCCTGCACGCCGTACAGCGGGCCCGTCTAAGCAGCCAGCCTTCTGTCTTCCAGGTTTTGGGGGCAGAAAAAAACACTTTAAACCCCCCAAAACCCCCCAAAGCCAAAAGCCTGAATGTCGGCATTTTCCCCGGGTTTTTGGCCCTTTGGGAAAAGTTTTTCCCTTTCCCCCTGGTGGACACAAGATTTGGGGGCCCCCCCCGTCATGGCCCTTCCTGCCCCCAAACAGATGCCGAGCAGGCTTTTTGCCAGAAAACCCGTCCTGCCCTGGCCAGCCGGTCATCTAAAATTTCAAGGCGTTGTCTGCATCTGTGCCGGAAAATCCTTTTACCACCGACACTTGGACTAGTAAGCACGAAAGGCCCGCTATTTCTCTGTAAAAGCTCACTGGGTGAGCTGGGTGGATGTCTCTGGGGTGACGGGGGCTCTAAAGGCTCGGCGCCCCCTCTTAAAAACCCGCGGGGTTTGGGGGGCGGGGCTTTTTCCCCCCCAAGGGGTCCTTTTGGTTTGGCTTTATTTGGGCCCAGAAAAACCATGCCGTTTTTGAAATTAATCTTTTTGGGGAGACCGTCCACACACAGGCAGACCCTGTGGACAGCTTTTCCGGGCAACGAGACCGAGCGTTTCTGGGGACAAAAACCTTTGCCGGGCGGGGGTGGTTGCGATAAACCGGGCAAAATTTCGGGTGGGGGCATTTAAAGGGGAACGGGGGGGGGCGGGGAAGCAAAACCTTTGCCTGGCACTTTGTTCATTAACCCTTGGGCCCTTTCCGGGGGGAAATTCCTAAAGGGAGCAAACCCGGGGTCTGGAAAACGGGGCCTTTCTGGGGAAAGGGCCTCGAGGTTTTGAGTTCGCATTTTCCCCCCTTTCCCGGGAACCCTGCTTTCGCCGCCTCCCTTTTCAAACCCCCAAATTGTTGAGTGGCAACATGCGGGAAATTTCCCACTCTCCACATTTTTCCACGATTGTGGGAGCAGTGCAATGCCATTACGCAGTACAAAAGGGGACACAAGGCCTGACAAAAAGGCGGTGCGAACCTCGGGGTGTTGAGCCCCCCAAAGATGGGGCGGTTGAAAGACTCGGGCACCATCCTTGCCATTTTAAAAGAAGCCACCAAAAGGGTAAAGGGGGAAAACCAAAAGCCCTTGTCAAAATAAAACCATTGTGGTGATCTTGGGTTTTGGGAAAACGATCTTTGGGGACACTCTAAAAACAAAGGTCCCCCCAGCGACGGGGAGGAGACGGACAAAGATTCGGACACGAACCCTTTTCCCCTCTCCCCGTAAAAATCCAAAAGGGCCCCCCGACGTTTTTAAAATTTTTTTCCGGTTTTCATTGGGCAGTTTTTTGGGGGCCCAGGGCTAGTGCAAGGGGGGCGCATCAGCTCTAAAGGGGCATCATAAAAGGCAAGTCAGGGGCGTGTTGAAGCGGTCCCGGGAGGAAGCGGATGGGGGTATTCCTAAAAAACCGACGAAACCCGAACGCCCTCCCCCTTGGAAAGGGGTTGGGCCCGCGAATTTGGGGGCGGAAAGGAAGATGAGGAAGATCATTTGCTAGTGCCCCTCAAAACCCCGGGGGGGCCCTTGGGGAAAAATCAAAGGTTTCCATCTTTTCACATGAGGGGCTTGGATCTCCATTTCCCCCCAACATAAATCCTCGCATTAAGGCCATCAAAATGAACAACATTTAATGGGGGCCCCCCCCCCGGGACCCCCGGGTATAAAACAAAACTAAAGCTTTTTCCCTTTCCACCCCCCCAAATAGAGAGTAAAATGCGGGAAAAGGGAGACCTTGCTGATTGACCCAAAAAGGAGACCCCCTGTTGCTTTCCTGCTTAAACCGTTTTTCAAATGCATGGGGAAACACCCGACGTGACAAAAAGAAAAATTTTAAAAAAAAAAAAAGGCCGGGAAGCCGGCCGCGGGCAGGCAAGGTGGCAGAATTTAAATTTGGGTGACCCTGGGCAATTTTTAAATTTACCACCCCCCACCAACGCATTAATGCGGGGCACACATAAAACACACGGGAACCAGCTTAAGATCATGGTGCACGACTACTGCGTCTCAAAAACTGATTTTTTTGGGAGGGTTTTTCCGGACCCCAATTGCCCTTCTGGGTATCCAAAAGGATAATTTGGCCCGAGCCCCGCTGGCCACGCCATAAGGTTTTTTCCTGCCCAGCAGCTACGCATATCTTGAGGGGCCCCCCTTCGGGCACGGGTTTGGGAGGAGTAAATTACAGAAAAAATGAAACCCGGGTTTTAAAACAGATAAGGGTTGGATCGTTTAAATTTTCATCAAGATGAATCAGGCAGGGGATCTCTATGTTGTGGCCCCAATTGCCGAGGCCCAACCGTTATTTTCCGGGTCCAACTTCACTTTCCTCCCCAAAACAAAAAAGGGCCTCTTGAAAATTTTTTTTTAAAATGATAAATTTCTTACGAAATTTTTTTTATTCTCAGTTCCCAACATTTCTTTTTGGGCTGGTTTTGCTGTGAGGGGGACTGTAAAAAAACGGGAAAGGGTTTTTCATGACAACACCGAAATTCCATTTACTCACTTTTTTCTTTAAATTTTTCCGCATTGTAAAGGGTTTTGGGGGTCATGTTGCTGTGAGATACAGCAATAATCATGGTCCTTTGGAACAGAAAAAGTGGCTTCTAAGTGGCTTTTTTCTCCCTCACAATTTTTTAAAAGTGGGTGAGAAGTCATTTTTAAAAATTTTTGGGGCATGGGTGCTTTGAAATGCAAAAAAAAAAAAGAAAAAAATTTAAAAGGGGGGGGGGGGGGCCCTATTCTAAAAAATTTTTGTTTTTTAAAAGAAATTTGTTTTCACAATTGTCAAGAGTACTCAAGGTTTATGGTTTCTGTCCCCCAAAAAAGGGAAAAGGTAGGCACTATTAATGGACACATATTTCAAAATGACTTGTTTTTTCAAATCTTTAACATAGCCCACAAACCCTGTAAATTTGGGAAAACCCATTTAAAAACAATTAAAAAAAAAGAGAAACAAAGACATGGTGGGATTTTCCCTCCTATTTTAAAAATGTGTTTTCTAGAATTAAAAATACAAAAAAAATTGCATGTACAAAATAGCTGGTAAAAAAAATTCCTTTTAATTTTTACAAGGGGGGTACAGGAAACTTGACCAGATGTAGGTTTAAATTCCCAAAGGGCATTTGGGGTATGGAGCCGGGCAGGGAAAAAAGGGAAAAAGAGACAATTTCCTCCACACGTTGAAAATGAGAAAAAGAATGCCAAGAAAAAAAAAGGGCACCTGGGTGGGAAAAGGAGCGTTAAACCCCCAGTATTTTTCCAATGAAGCTCAAATTGGGGCCGCAAATCATCGGAGGGGGGGAAAGCCGGGTACCCGGGGTTTTTGCTTGTACTGAGGAAGGCTGGAGGTCTTACCCCACTTCCACTTCCCCCAACCCCTGCTTCAGCAAAGACTGTTTTCGTTCTGCGTCAAAAAGGGCATTTTTTCCATGTTAAAAACATGACGGACGCCACCCCAGGGTCTCACCGCACACCCTGTAATCGGCCCTGGCACTGAACCTGCGGTTAATGATGAGGGACGCTACCCCTGTCTCTCACCGCACCCACTGTTAGTCGGGGCCCTGGCAGCTGGACCTCCGTGTTAACAGATGGCTACGGCAGCACTGGTCTCACCGTTGGGGGAAATCGGGAGAGCTTCAAATTTCTCTAAAAACAGATTTTTAAAAAGGGATTTCTGTGAGGTTAAGTAGTGTAAAAAAAAGGGTCCGGGGGCGGGACACAAATTGCACAATTTGAGGTTAAAAATTTTTGGGGGCTGGATCACTAGGGGGTTGTATCCTTTGATCCCCCGGGGATCTGCCCCCCTTCATGAAGAAGGATTTGGAGGAAAAAAATGAAACCATTGAATTGATTGGGTGAATCACTCCAGAAGCCAAAAGGGCAAATGTCTTCTCAAAAAGAAGTGTTTTGGGGATGTTTAGGACTTTGATTATTTTATGGGGTTTTGCGGAACGAATTAAACTCTACACGTGTAAAAAATCCCTTTTAAAAAAAAACTCAGGAGGGGTGTATGTTTTTTTTTCACATTGGAAAAAAAAAACAAAAGATAATAATGTAAAACTATAAATAAAATTTCCCTAAATAAATTCTGTAAACAAATGCCCGTTACCAAAAAATATACAAAATGAGAGTCACTGTAAAAAAAATACATAGGGGGCACTTTGTGATTGTGGGTAAAACGGTTTTAGGGTCTGCGTGCCCCAGGCAGTTTAAGTCAATGTCCAGTGAAACAAAATGGTGGTTGAAAGACTCCTTTTTTCCGGCACTTTTTAATTTGGGGGCATGCGGGTTTTTGGGGCCAGCTGGGTCCGGACGGGGTTATTCAATGCCATAAATAAAATGTGGTTAAAACTCCTTTTGCACTTTTAATTGTGGGTGGCAGGTTAAGGTCATTCTGGGTACAGGACAATATAAGTTTCCGTTTAACAAAATGGGGTTGAAAACCCCTTTTTTCCCAATTTTTAATTTGTTGGGATGTTAATTCCGCTTTTCCACCCTGTTTGGGTGTAAGAATAAGGTGTTTTGTCTCCCCTAGACTTTAATGGTCTATGATAATCTATTATGACTATCGGAAATCGCTTGATAATTGCCGATATCGACTATCGACAAGATAAAATAGTCAATAAACGCTCATCACTAGTGAACACCATCTCTTGGTAGGGTAGCAGTTTTTGCCCTAATCTTTCCTTCTGGTGATGTATTTTAACAGTGCCTTGAGATGTTTTTTTTTTTTTTAAAAAAAACTAACCCTGCAAAACCTTTGCCTCACTTTATCCCTGAGGGGCTGGTGGGTTCCTTGATTTTTTGGATGCTGTTTTTTTCCCTAGTGTTATCTAGCAAACCTCTGAGGCCCTTTTCCCAAAAAAGCCTAGTTATACACAAATAAAATTACATACAGATGTACTTTTTTTTTATTAGGGACTACTAAAGGGAATGGTCAGGATTTAAATTTTGGGTATCAAGCAGAGGTGGCTGAGGCACAATGCAAGTACACTTTTCAAATTTTTTTTTAATTTTTAAAAGATGTAATTTTTTTTTTTTTTACTTCAGAATACTTTCTACTTTGTGTTGCTTACCCCCCATAAAATATCAATAAAATACATTTTTAAGTTTGGGCTGTAACATTGAAAAATGTGAATAGTTAATATAAAAATCTTTTGCAAACCACTGCGTGTATGTATTTGTGTGTGTGTATATAAATTAATAAATATTTATATATATATATAATATATTTTTTCGATCACAGAAATTTTGTTTTCTCCCCCTCTTTTCATTCTGCTTTCAATGGCGTAAAATCCCTGAATGTTTCTTCAAGTAAGAAAAGATAAAAAAGGTGACCTTTGTTTCTGCTCACTTTTGCAGAGTGAGTTTTTTTTCGATAGTATAATATGTTACATGCCGGTTTTCTTTTATAGCCAAATTTAATAATGTGTACAGTAAATGTTGTGAGTTTTCTACCCTGAACTTGAAGAGTACAGCTCAGTTATAATTTGGAAAATCCCTTGTATTAAAATATCCACAGGGTGGGGAGATTCCTGGTTTAGGTAACTGTAATGTGGGAAGATAGGAATGTTGAGGTATTAAATAATACCATGAGAATTATTTGAAATTGAAAACTTTTTGGCCTTGTATTTAGTGGGATATTCTCACCATGCTGTTTCATAGAGCCTACTCTTTATATCCAGCTTCAGATTCACACTTCCAGGTTAGACAATGGGTGGTTCTACAGCAGTGATCCTGAAACACAGACATTACTATTAGAAGGTTTTAAACAGTAAGGCTAAAGGATTAAAGTTTGTCAATAACATAGATAGTCAAGCACCTGTGCTGGAGATAGCACTCAACAGGGAGTGACATCACCATGGTCATCCATGGCAGCAGAAGCAATGAGAGCAGAGAAAGGTGATCAGTAAGCTAAGAAAGCTTGTGTACACAAGCGGGAGATAAGATCTCCTTTAGCTCATAAAAGAAGCAAAATTAGAACAGGAATGTATTTTGTAATATTCTTTATCTACATTTTTCTTCATGCTTATAAAGCTAATAAACGTGGTGCAAAACCTACTATAATTTGTTACATATCTTTTAAATTTTAAATCTTATATTATGTATTGGACAAAGTATAACTTTGTTTTTTTTATCATAGGTACATTTGGACATCATCCTGAGTCCCAACACGACAGTCCATGCCTCAGTTTACCTTTGCATGTTTTTGTGGTCTTCATGGATTCTGCAAAATGAAGCCAAAGAAAGAGGAAACACAAACTGAACAGGAAACTTCAGTATGAGGGATCTAGTCTACGTTCTTAGAGATCAATGAGTCTATGTGTTGGAGGGGTCTTAATACCAATGAATATGTAGGAGCACATCCAATACCAGTAAATTACCAAAGCTGGAATAGCTTGCAGTGTATTGCTGGGAATGGATTTCTGGTATCCAGAAATGAAAGATGTTGTTCCCTTTGTGAGGGAATTCAAAGTTTATTCAATGCCACTCTGATAATACCATAGCAGCAATTTATAGCCAGACAATGTGACAATCTAAATAACGAATGAGAATTAAATGTAAATGGCCATCAACTTAAAAGTATCTGTCACTAGTGTTGTCCTGAGCTGTTCCAGAAACAAATCCAAGCCATCACAAATGCTCTAAATACTATGACTTAGTGCAAATAACTTTTTTTTGTAACTTAGATAGTATAGACGTTATTAAGAATCAGAGTGACCATTTTATTAATAATGTTTTATATGAGTTTCAGTAGAAATGACCCACCAGAGGAAGGCACCAGCTGTCTGGGCTTCACCCATCCCTTGATTACCTTGTATTCAAGAACATCATGACCTATTTTACTCAGATGATGACATAAGCTTGTGCATTTGCATTACTTACATACCACTTATCTAATGCAGGTACACCAATGATTAAGGGAATGTAGAGATGTCCTGGGATGGGTAGAATATTAGAGCACAATGTCTTCACATTAAGTGACCTTGTATGAAGCTATATCTATAAATATATTATTAAAATGCATTATAAAATGCCAGTATTATATTGAGATAGAACATGCTGTATAACATAGAAAGCTCATTAAATGCTCATAGCATATTCAAGCTAACTAAGCATTTTGCATTGCTGAAGGCTATGGACACCTTTGACACAGAAAATATACTATGGTTTTTACACTGATTCCTTCATTATCTTTCAGACCTTCTAATATGCAGAGTGCACCAACTTTTTAGACTCATTCATATGAGATTGTGTCTCCCACTGAATGTGATAGATGTAAGTTCTGTGAATCCAGGATGCTGCAGTCTTCACTAACTATCATGCATCGGCACAGCTTTATTGCGTGCTTTTTATATATATATATATATATATATATATATATATATATATATATATATATATATATATATATATATATATATATATATTATATTTAATATATCTCCCTGTGTTCAGACACTGATGCTGAGGAGTATGTGATTTCCCATCCCTCCTACAGAATCTTCAGGTTTTCTGCTATCTATAAACACACAAAGCTTATGTAATTAAATTTCCTCACCCTGCTACACATTTATTCTTATCCATAGTCCAGTTTATATTATCTGTCCTTTCCAAAAATGTTAATGCTTTCCCCTTTTTGCCCTCTGATCTACCATGTACAACCTCCTACCACCCTGCTGTTATCTCTAACACTGAAAGAAAGGAGAGGAAGAGCAGAGATATCTGCCACAGCTAAAAGGAGCGTGCATTCAGATCTATGTCAGATTCGGCAGGACAACCAGATATGTGAAGGGGTGATACGTATTCTGAAGCACCAAAGTGGTACCACATTTTTTTACAAAAACTCTTTAAAGAATGTATTTGTGTTCTGCATTTAGAAAGAAAATGACCAAAATAAAAACTAAAGTGCAAAGGTGTACATAGCATTTCAGTTGCAAGCATGCACATTCTAAGGAGATATGTAGCATGACAATGACAATCTGCATTCTAGTAACAAGAAGCATGTTCATTAGTGCGATTAATAGCTATGCTGCTAAATATATTTTTTTACTACATATAAGCCTCGTTAATATAAGTTAGTTGTATGGAAAGCAAATATCTACTAGTCATACAAAATACTAAAAACTATAATTATGGGCGCAAACCAAGTAGAATGTAGACAAATCTTAATTATAGTTTAAGTTGAAACTTACACATTTCACCCATTTGGAGCCTGTGAATTAAATATATGCTATATTTTATTAACAAAATGTGTGTGTGTGTATATATATATATATATATATATACTTACACACACACACTAATTGGCAGTTTTAAGGGGATTGTCTACTCTGAACAAGCTCCTTGACTATTACTTCTAGGGCATATACGTGGCATATACTTCTAGGGCAAGTGCTGCACAGAACAGCTCTTGCTCATAAGGATCTATTTAATGTCAACAGCAATGGTTGCCATGTAAGGCATTTAGGTGATTACCGGATTACCTCTTATTACTAAGAATCCTGCATAATGCTTGGAGGACCGTTACTGTCCTGCAAACATAGCAGTTGAGGTCAAAATTAAAACTTATATCAATATTACTCACATTTTCAAAAGTATTTTCTTTTTTTAAATTTAGATTTTTTGTTTAATTCTAAAATGCACACCCATCATGTCTCATAATTGACCACTGTTTTTGATGTACTGTTTATTTGTAAATTATTTCTATTGCAATTACCTCTTCTCGTTGAGTAATGTACTTTCCATACCCTGCCTGAAACATTGTAAGAAGGTAAGTGACAATTGGTGCAGCATATTTCTGCAGTAAAAAGTGGCCTTTACTATTCAACACAATTCAACCATCGGTTTGAAAATTAAACACTAAGTTAAACATTTAAAACAATTCCCCGTTTTTTTTCTATCTTTTTGCATTAGTTGTCTGAGTGAGCTGATACCTTCATTAATAATTAGATTTAACTAGGCCCATACTAATGAGTACTAAAGAGAACCTGTCTCCTGGAAATCTCATTAAATAACAGGAGACTAAAATATAAAATCTTTCTCAAATGCGATATGTAAATAGAAAAATCAAACCATTTCCTTTTGTAATTCAGTAAGACAGCTCTGTCCTGGGCTCTCCACAGGTAGCAGTGATGGATCACTATTTTGTCTGCTGTAAAGTGGAATCCTGTCAGAGTGCTACATGTAGATCTGTTCTGCTCTCTTAACTCATGCTGTATCTCCTTATATTAGCAACAGTTTAAGGTGGGTTCCTGTGCATGATGGAGGATGAGGCTTCTGCCATCAGCAACAGGTTAAACTCAATTACTTTTTACCCTAGTGTAACTGCTGTTGTATGGATAAGTAAGGAAGAAAAAAGGAAAGAGAAACCACAGTGCTCTCCCGTGTAGTAACACAAATTTGTGTATCTTTCATGCAATTCAATTATATAAGATCTGCTCACCTTGTGATGTTGTGCGATAAGTCAGAGGCACAACTCTCCACACGTTTGTCACCTTGTGAACAAGGTAATTAGGATGGATGCCAACTGCTCCTTTCCCAGAAATTCGGGTATAGGAAAAATCCAAAATACAATGTCTTTGATTTAAATCAAAGTGACCTAACTGGCTAGTTATTGTGTAAGCTAACAATGCTTTTCATAAAGTTTCAGGAAACTTGAACAAGTCTTTTATGAAACACATTGTTTCCAAATAAAAATGTCTTATCCATTTTGGATGCCGAGCGCTTTGTTAACCAGCTTATACCTAAGTTAGGTCACTTTGATTTAAATCAAAGACCTCGTATTTTGCTTTAATTAGAGACTTAAATTAACCCGATAAAGTATTCAAAAGATGATCGGCTCACCTGCACGCCTTTGTAGAAAATCTCCTGAGGAAGCATGACTAGGAGTGGATGCCAAACTCCAAATATGCAAAGGAAACGGTAGATGAATGTCAGTTTCTACTAGATGCATAAAAAAAAGTATCGGTCTTTATTTCTCCAAAATTATTAAAATTCCATAGTCAGGATAGACATCACACTGGTCACCTTTCACATCGAAATCAAGCCTAGCTGATGTATTTCAGATCGCACTTGATCCTTAATCATAGCAAGATTAACCCATTACAAGCAGTGCTGTGTCCCACGAGCAGATTAACCCTTTACCAACAGTTTTTTCTGTCATCCTCCTTTCACTAGGTTGTGTAATACACAGGGACATTTTCACATGACTAAGAAATAACAATATTCTTTAGGCAGGAGATGAGGCATATATTCACCTGATTTCTATTTCACTGATTAGCTGTCCATTGGGATGCACTGAACTAATTCACCACCTTCTGGCATCCAGATTCAAATTCCCCTTCACAACTTGTACCTCCCAGAGAAGAAAAGAACATTATCAGATTTTGTTCTCTGTTTTTAGTAAAAAGTAAAACCTATATCTCTAAGTGAATTCAGACAACTTGCTCTTGGCATGTATTTGAGAAAAGTCTAAGAAATTCATGTACTGACACTTTGTATGGTCTTCTCTGAAGCGATAGGTCACCTTTTAAGGGAACCTGTCAGGTGGATAATACTGCTCACTCTGAGAGCAGGATATGATAAACCATAGGTTTATATGGTTTGGAGCAGGATTTCTGAGTAAAAAGCAGAGAAAATAATGACCGGACTCCTTAAGAGATAAGTGTCCTGATTACACCACCCACATACAGTGATTGACAGCTTTCCCTGTATCAGTGTGTATACAGAGCTGTCAATCACTGTATGTGGGTGGGGGTCAATAGTACTTTCAGTTTCACTTTCTCTGCTTGTTAATTAGAAATCCTGTTCCAAGTCATAAAAACCTATATATCACAGATCTCATTTTCTCTCCCTCTATCACATGAGTGTCAAATTGCAGCCCTCCAGCTGTTGGGAAACTACAACTCCCATCATCCATTTGTATAATCTATAACAGTGGGCATGATGGGAGTTGTAGTTTCCCAACAGCTGGAGGGCTGCAGTTTGACACCTGCGCTCTATCACATCCTGCTCTCGGGATAGCATAAACCACCAGACAGGTTCGCTTTAAGGTCTTCCGTACAGGAATGAATTAGATTTCAATGCATTTTAAGGGTATGTGTGAGCTTGGGATTTGTCTGGTCAACTAACTGGTTGATACTTGTGCTGTATGCCATGTCATCTTGTTATTGGAACGTCAAGTTAGAGAAAAGTTAGTAAAAGATCCACATTAAATCTAATCCTCCTGTAAATTCCAAGTTTGAAGTATAAATCACATGAACTGGGTGCATATGAGTTTAAATGATGGGTTTCAAGTAGAAGATGCTTAATCAGTGGAACAGACATGTCTCACAAAAGTGAGTACACCACTCACATTTTTGTAAATATTGTATTATACCTTTTCATGGGACAACACTGAACATATGACACTTTATACAATGTAAAGTAGTTGATGTATACCAGTGTAAATTTGGTGTGCCCTCAAAATGACTCAACACACGGCCATCAATGTCTAAACTGCTGGCAACAAAAGTGATTACACCCCTAAGTGAAAATGGACAAATTGTGCCCAAAGTGTCAATATTTTACGTGGCCACCATTATTTTTCAACACTGCCTTAACTCTCTTGGGCATGAAGTTTACTAGAGCTTCACAGGTTGCAGCCACCAGAATCATCTTCCACTCCTCTGTGACGACATCATAGAGCTGGTGGATGTTCGAGACATTGCACTCCTCTATCTTCCGTTTAAGCATGCCCCAAACATGCTCAAGAGGGTTTTAGTCTGGCGACATGCTTGGCCAGTCTAGTACCTTTACCCTCATCTTCTTTAACAAGGCAGTGGTCGTCTTGAAAGTGTGTTTAGGGTCGTTATAATGCTCTGCTTCACTAAGTAACAGTACTGTTGACATTTGTGCTTACCTCAATTGTAGATGCCAACAGCCGGCAGCACTTCTGCAGCCCCAAAACATAACACTCCCACCACCATTCTTGACTGTAGGCAAGACACACTTGTCTTTGTACTCCTCACCTGGTTGCTGCCACATACACTGGACACCATCTGAACCAAATTTACGTTGGTGTCGTAAAACCACAGGACATGGATTACTGGAACTATGTCCTTAGTCTGCTTGTCTTCAGCAAACTGTGGGCTTTCTTGTGCATCATCTTTGAAAGAGGCTTCCTTCTGGGACAACAGCCATACAGACTACTTTGATGCAGTGTGTTGAGTATGTTCAGAGTAATGACTGGCTGACCCCCGTCCCATTTAACCTCTGCAGCAATGCTGGCTGCACTCATGCGTCTATTTTGAAAAAACAATCTCTGGATATGATGCTGAACATGTGCACTCAACTTCTTTGACTATAACGGTGCCTGTTTTGAGTGGAATCTGTCTTGTTAAACCACTGTATGGTCTTGCCCAGCGTGCTGCAGCTCAATTTTAGGATGTTGGCAATCTTCTTAAAGCCTAGGTCACCTTTTTATAGAGCAACACTTTTTTTTTTTTTTTCAGATCCTCAGACAGTTCTTTGCCATGAGGTGCCATGTTGAACTTGCAGTGACCAATATGAGAGACTGTGAGAGTGGTAACATTAAATTTAATACCCCGGCTTCCCATTCATGCTTGAGACCTTGTAACCCTAACGAGTCACATGACACTGGGGCAGCACAAATAGCAAATTGGGCACAATTTGTCCATTTTCAGTTAGGGGTGTACTCCCTTTTGTTGCCAGTGGCTTAAACATTGATGGCTATGTGCTGAGTTATTTTGAGGACACACCAAATTTACACTGTTAAACAAGCTGTACTCTGACTTTACATTGTATCAAAGTGTCATATCTTCAACGTTGTTCCATGAAAGATATAATACAATATTTACAAAAAATGTAAGGGGTGTACTCACTTTTGTGAGATACCGTGTTGTTATGTGTGTTGTTGGTGTATTTAGTATAAGTATGCTGATGGTTTTTATATATATATATATATATATATATATATATATATATATATTCACTGATGAGCCATAATATTAAAACCACCTACATTATATTGTGCAGGTCCCCAGCATGCTACCCAAAAAAAGCCTTGACTCATGCTTGGATAAATAGTGATCTGGAGAATTTTGTAGGCCAAGTAAACAATGTTAACTCTTTGTCGTGTGGCATGGAGAATTATCCTGCTAAAGGAGACCGTTGCCATAAGGGAGTGCCATTGCCATAATAGGTAGGTGTCACATATCAAAGTAATATCCACATGAATGCCAGGACCCAAGGTTACCCAGCTTACCCAGAACATGTACAGCATGAACAAAACATAACACTGCTTCTGAAAACTTGCATCCATTAGTTCATGCTGGTGCCAATACATTCCCTAGGCAACCAACACACACACCTGCTTGTCCACATGATTAAAAAGAAAATGTGGTTCTTCAGACCAGACTAACTTCTTCAATTGCTCAATGGTCCAGTTCTGATGCTCATATGTTTGGCACTTTTGGCAGTGCACAGGGTCATCATGTGCCCCTCTGCAACTGTCTAGCCCCATATGCAGCAAACTGTGATGCACTGTGTGTTTTAAAGCATTATCCCAGCCAGAATTAGCCTTTTCATAAATTTTTGCTATAGTAGGGGATCAGACCTACAGATTTGCTAGTCATGCTCTTCTATAAACCATGACCCGGTTACCATTTGACCTTCCTTTGACCACTTTTGGTAGGTATTAAGCACTGCATATCTAAAACACCTAACAAAACCCATTATTCTAACCCGTTACCGACACAGGATTGCGCCCCTTAGTGGTCACGTACCCTACTAGAACTCAAAGATAAAGTGAGGAAAAAATGTTTAAAAATATTTTAAAAAATAAAATTCGAATCAGCACCTTTTGTCATTTAATGTTATTTTTATTCAAATATATTTGTATATTAGTTCATATATGTAGGAACATGATGCACGCTAATTTAATATCGTTTTTCCACCACAGACCAATATAAAATGTCCAGTATATAGAAACAAAGTTGGATTTTGTTACTTTTTAAAATTCAGGCTTAAAAGGGTTGTCTCGCTACAAAGAATAGCTTTCAAAAGGTAGGGAACACAAAATAAAGACATTTTCCAAATATATTGCTTTGTTCATCTGTTTTTGTTAGGGAACTACAAGTGAATTAATCACCTTCCTGGCTATTTCTGTCCCTCGGTGACCGACCTGTAAACATCTCTCCCCCCTGCTGTTTGTTCTATGTGATAGTAGTGAGTGATGTCATCACACAGGTCCAGGCAGCTCTGTGTTCCAGCAGTAAAAAGCTTGATTTATCTAAAGTAAACAGCACTAGTCAGCACTAGCTACTGAGCTAACATACTACCGTGTTTCCCCGAAAATAAGACACCCCCGAAAGTAAGACATAGCAGAGATTTAGTTGAATTCCCTAATATAAGGCACCCCCCGAAAAGAAGACATAGTGGAAATCAATAGAGGGTTGAAGGACCTGTGCAGGGAGGTCATGTGACTGTGATGTCACCACAGGTTCTGAACATCCAAAGGAGAGTAGACAAAGTACATGTAAGTAATAGAGGGAAGAGGCGGGAGATCAGAGCAATGATACAGACACACACGTCTCACAGGATGGCTGATGGGGCATGCTGGGACTTCTAGTTCTACAAGACCCAGCACGTCACATTTGCCATCCTTTGAGATAAATCACTGCGGCTGCCATAAAATATCCTTTACATACATATATCCTATGGTTTGTGACTCTAAACTTTAAAATATATATATATATATATATATATATATACACACACTAGTATAGCATGCTATCATTTATTCATGGAAAAATAAGACATCCCTGAAAATAAGACGTAGCGCATCTTTAGGAGCAAAAATGTATATAAGACACTGTCTTATTTTTGGGGAAACAGGGTAATTAGCAGAATGAAAACACAGAGTTGAATATACCACAAAGCTGTATGCTAATTACAGACAGTTTGACCAGGAAGTGACAGAGTAAAGCTGCATTATTTCATTCATGCATCCTATGAAACTCTGTGGGGAGACAACCCCTTTAAGTAACATGCATGTCAGTGCACAAATCAGTATATAAATAATTATGTTTATCATCTCTATACATGGGCAGGACTTTAAGAACCTGTATTTTCCTTACTATTGTGTACAGGGATAATGATATAGTAATTAGGATGTTTAATTTATGTTTTGCACACTTTCCTTTACATGCATGTTGAAATAGAATGATTCCATCCTATAGAGGTGTCCATTGTACCAATGTATTATTCAGTGGGATTTTTATATATGTTTTATAACCGCATATAATATGGCTGCATTAACATAAGAAAGGATGGTATCCTAGGCTTGCATTGACATGTACAGTCTTTCTGAAAAGCCCCATCATTTTCAATTTATAGCATGATACGAAGTCAGCTTTTTGCATCCACTGCATATATTTTGGTTCATATGTATCCTCCTATTGTATACCAAAATGTGTCATGCTGATAATTAAGCATTTTATGTGGCCAGAATTATCTAGAGCAGTCTTGTTTTTTTGTTGCCTCAAATCACACGCTTGGAATTAGTAGATCAATGCAAACTAGATATAATAAGGCCAATTAAGAGTCATTTTATGTGTTCATATATTCAGAATATTTTACCATGGCAGTATGACATTTAACCCCATCACACAATGAAGGAAATCTGATTGCAAGTATCCTACTTTGTATGTTTACTATCTCTCAATTTTAATGCCCTAAAATATATTCTCCCTGAACCCTAAAGTTCATTGTATAGAAAGAGAAGATACAATGGTTTCCCACAGCATAGCTGATGAAAGCAAGTGGTATTATTTGCTGGGTAAACTATATGCCTGAGCCGATAGATATTAAATGTATCCAGTATCATGTAAAAAGACTGAGCTCAACGATTTTCATGGAGACAAAAAGCAAAGCATATTTGTGTCAATGAGCTATTACTTCTGAGGTCAAATCACATTTTCTGAGAAGTTACATGATAAATGTAGATGCTTAACTGGTAAAATATTAAGCCAAACTCCTTGTGAAGTCCCTTCTTCATCATTGATACTATATCAATGAAACTATCGCGCTCTTTCACCTACAGTGTTCTAAAATGAATATAAACTAGTTCAAGCAATAAATAGTGACTGCAAGTGCAAAGGCTGCAAAAGCTCTTATGCCCTAGTGTTAACTCTGTAACATGGCCACCAGGCCAGTATTTTTGGAAAACCTTATACTGTCCAGAACATTTACAGAATCAAAAAAAACCCTATAAAGGGTCTTCTCACCACATTGATTAGCTTGTAGGTAAATGTAAATTGAGACCATTACCAAATTCATTGCTGTTTTTAATTTTGCTTTGTTTAGGCGATAAAGGAGATTTTATCTTTCGCTAGTATACACAATTTCTCTCTCTGCTCTCATTGCTTTAGCAGCCCTGTCTGACCATGGTGAAGTCACTCTCTGCTATGTTAGCTTCAACCCTTTAGAGCTCTGTAGTATTGTGCACTACAGTTTACAAACGTCCTGCACTCATGTGACTGTACCAGCTAGGAATAGCACAGCTAATATGCCAGTCACTGCTGTAGACCCACCCACAGCCTAAGGCTTTGTTCACATATGCATCAGAGGTTCTGTTTGGAATGTCTGTCGCATGTTCTGGAGGAAATGTCAGGAAAAAATAGCCAGCGAGCAGTGCTATTTTTACCATCTAGACCAGGCATCCTCAAACTGCGGCCCTCCAGCTGTTGGGAAACTACAACTCCCATCATGCATTTATATAATCTATAAGAGTTGGCATGATGGGAGTTGTAGTTTCCCAACAACTGGAGGGCCGCAGTTTGAGGATGCCTGGTCTAAACAATGGACACTATGGTGGAAACCTGCCAGACCAATTATAGTTAATAAGGTCAGTTGGGCGCCGTTGGTGTCAGTTGTGAAACAGATCTTTTTATTTCTGTTTTCATCTCCATACTGGACCTCTGATGCAGATGTGAACCAAGCCTAACCTGGTAGTGTGACTCTGAAGCTAGCTGTGAAGAGCTCTGTGAACCAGCTTGGTGGGAAACCCCTTTAAAGCCACCACTGCTCTAGTTCCATCATATCTTCATAGTCCCCTGCTGGACCCCAGCGATAGTATCATGTACATTGTGAACATTACTGTCACGTCAGAGGAGGTGCAGTGGGCCCTAACTGCCACCCAGCCCACTGTCCCTGCCTACTTGGCGTACTGCCCCTAGGAGGCAGACCCCAACTGGACGACAGCCCCTACACTGCTAAGTGCAGGGCTGTCAGCGAAAACGCAGAGTCAATCAGTCCGGGGCGGTAACGGATAAGCCAAGAAACGTACTCCAAGTGGAAAGTCATAAACAAGCCGGGGTCCAAACGCGGTCAGGAACGCGGTACACAATCAGAGGCAACAAGCAAGGTCAGAAACAGGCCGAGGTCAAAAACACAGGAATACTACAAAACACAAGACTTAGGGAAACAACAAGGGAACACCTTTGACAGGCAAAGCCTGGAGGAACTGGGGAGGTTTAACAGGTCTGCCCGGACAACGCCCCCGCAGCTGATTGGTGTGGCATCCGGGCCCTCCGATTGGTCCAGAGAGCTGTCACTCCTGGCTCGGGAGCAGCACCTCTCCCAGTATGTGGTCCAAGTCCAGACCTATTAACCCTTGCAGGTCGTTGCGTTAAATGGGTGGAAGGCTGCCCAGACGAACGTATCCTGACAATTACACTGCTAATTTCCAGGCTTAGCGGTCTCTGCTTGTATGCATGGCCTGTGTGACCGTTGAAGCCGGTGAATGGCTGCAGTGTCATGTGAAAGATGAATGTGATGTTATCATAGTGGGACCATTGGTGGCCACTGGAGCTAAAAAAGCACTGGCTTTAGGGGTGACATTTTTATTTTATAATTGTTCCAGCCAAAAGAGCATTAATGTTAAAAATAGCCTCATATTATTGAAAGCCGTTTCAGATTCCTGTAATCGGGTGATGTGGGCCCATCACATTTTGCTATATGGCCCCAATTCCAGTTACACACTTAGTCCTGCTTATCCACCAGTTTTGTAATGCTTTTTTACTCTTTTCTTAATTTAATATTTTTATATAACGAACTATGCTCATCAAATTATATATACATATTTTAAGAGAGTCTAATTTCTACATAGGTCTGGCACAGTTTTTTTTTTTTTCTTTTCAGTTTGTTTGTTTGGTGCTGATAATTATTTGATTTACCACTGGGAATAATTAGAGGTAAGGTGTTGTGTGGTAATATGCTGTGTTATTCACAGGCAAGTCACATAATTTATTTGGTCTGGGCTCAGCATTCATTTCCTGTGCATGCCTGCTTCGTTTACACCTATGAATAATTATTTTCAAACACATTGATGGCTCATATCTGCCAAATAACTGATAACTGCATGATATTCCTACATATGACATTTACAGTTCTTGTTTATCTGCAAGCAACTGATCTCAGGTGATTCAATGACCTTCAATACCTAACTGGTGCTATGTTCTGCCACCTTATTTCATTTAAAGCCACAAAACCTGACGTTTTTTGTAAGAAAATAATTTTGGATACTGCCTAAATATTACTGACAACTTTGTAGCAAAACAGTAAATTACGGTAAATCAGTAAATCAAAATTAGCAGTGTTTTCTCTTTAAAAAGGAATACAATATGATAAGATCTCAAATATTTTTTTTAGGTTTCAGGAATAATCTGCATTTTAATATTCAGCTAAATCATCTGAGACTTGAGCTAGTATTCGTCAGAACCCTAAAAATATGTATTGAGTGAACTGATAATTCTGTTACACAGCTTGTCAGATGTGAGAAGATGCCTGCAGTATGTTTCAGTATTACTAAGTGTTCTGTGAATCACTTCTCCCTTTTCTTTATATTTTGATCATTCTGCTAATACATATTGATATAGTGCCTTTTGATTCCCAAGAGCTTAACACAGTTTACTTTGCTATGTAGCAGCAGTCTGAAGAGTGTTTCATGTATTCATAAGATATTGTCAACGATTGGCCATACTGATTGAGTTTGGAGTAAAATGCATTGGTCTCTCAGATATTTATGCTATGACAATGACTTATTACTAGCTATATTCTTTAGCACGTCAATTAACCTTTGTGTGTTTCAGTAAATAATAAGTAGTGGCCTTTCACTGAAATAAGTAAAAGCAAAGTTGTATATATTTAAGGTTGTCTGGAACTTTACTTGCAAACTCAAGCTTTCAATTGCCATGTCTCAAAACCTATTAATTGTTTAAAGGGAACCTACCAGCATTTCTTTCTTTTTCAATAAAAACTTACATTTTTCATAAATAACAACTTTAGAGCATTTATTACAGACCTCTGTTTTGTGACTTTCCTCTGTTGTTCAACCTATAATACAATGACAACCTGGTATTACCAGTTGGCGTGTCCCTACATGCTCTTATAATATCCAAACAGTCCTGACACACCCCTTTAACATGGTCAATGATAACACCCAGTTGTCCATTTATTCGTAAATATTCAGGAGGAACAGTACAATGCAGAATTGTAACAAAGATGCTCCAGAATTGTTATTTCATAAAACATACAAGTTTTACTAAAAGGAAACATATTAAGAATGTGGACTAATGCATTTTAAGCTGTTTTTAAGAATGTATACATAATATCTATTGTATTGCGCAATGATTATTGTATATATATGATTTCATAAACCTTTGTATTAAATGTACTTCCAATGTCATATGGAAACTAATAAATTATTCATCAAAATGTTATGACTTCAGGTGTACAGTTATTTTGGAAATATGTCATTTCGTGATTGAAGAAATACATATCGAACATTATGTCAAACTCAATGAACAGCTAGTGCTGCATAATAATATCTTTAGGGGCATAGGCCAGAAGTATTGCTGAGAATACATATTACAAAAATGAATATATACCTTTATCAAAATATATTAAAACACTAAAGGAAAATAGATAAAAACAGCTAAAACAGTTTAGAGCTATGCAGGGTAGTGCAATCAATGGAAGATAAATAAATAAATTGCAAGCAGACCTGCACACTGAGTGCTTGGGCATCCACTTGGCAAATGAGGTTCAATGTGGATAAATGTAAGATTCTGCATCTAGGTAGAAATAATCTGCAGGCCATCATATGTCCTAGAGGGAGAAAAACTCGGAGAATCGCTTGTTGAGAAAGATCTGGGCGTTCTTGTAGATCATAGGCTACAGAACAGCATGCAGTGTCAATCAGCTGCCTCTAAGGTAAGTAAGATATTGGCGTGTATTAAAGGAGACATGGACTTGCGGGACAAGGATGTAACTCTACCGCTGTATAAAGCATTGGTGCGGCCTCACTTAGAATATGCTGTTCAGTTCTAGGTCACAGTTTATAGAAGAGATGTATTGGAGCTAGAAAGAGGGCAAAGACGCGCAACCAAACTTTGCAGGGGAATAAAGCATCTTAGGTATGGGGAGAGTTTAGTAGAATTAAACATATTTAGTTTTGAGAAAAGACAGCTTCAGGGGGACATGATTAATTTGTATAAATTGTCCCTACAAAAAGTATGGGAAAAAATTATTTCAAGTAAAGCCCCCTCAAAAGCCAAGGGGACATTACCTTCGGCTAAAGAAAAAAGGATTCAATCTCCAGAGGAGAAGAGCATTCTTCACTGTAAGAACTGTGAATCTGTGGAATAGCCTGCCTGAGGAACTGGTCACAGCAGGAACAGTAGAGAGTTTCAAGACAGGCTTAAATAACTACCTGAAACTAAAGAATATTAATCCGTATGTAGCTATGTAAAATTCTGGATCCTGGCTGGTGAGGTTTCTGTGGTCGGAGATGGGGTCTCCACTGGAGCAGATTGGTTCTTGCCTTGTGGGTTTCGGGGCATTCACCAACGGGGAGGCTGAGCTTGAACTCCTTGTCTCCCTCCCTTCACCCACATTTTCCCCACCTTTTGGTTGAACTTGATGAACATATGTCTTTTTTTCAAACGTACTAACTATGTAACTATTCAGGTTATTTTCCAAACTTATTTTACATTTAAACTAATTATCTTCCATTACAAAAAAAATAGTGATAAAGCTCATACGTTGCCTCCTCTCTATATATTCATACACTGTATATGAAACCCATTCATTGTTTATAAAGTGTGTACCTGCACCAAGTGTGTCATGTACCATTAGATTGTTACTGGACTGTGGAGAATATGTGCCCTGTGCGATGTACAGGGTATTTCTCTTATTTGGCATGAATAAAAGAAACAGATGAAAATAGGGTCCCTTAAACCATATTGCATACATTCAGATCATTTTATATATAACATTAGTATTGCTCAAATCTTTTCCTAGATTAGGTTATGGTAAGGGTTTTTTTAACTGGTCATTAGGGTCCTTACTGGTCCCTGTATCCTCTTGTTGCCATTTCCCCAAGTCCCACAGTGCCGATGTCACTTTTGGCAACGGAAGGTGATGCTGAACCAAAAGTTATGGCGGGTGTGATACTGGATCTGAAGGACATGAGAGCACTTCGGGATTAGAGGTAAAAGGGACTGGTAAACTAAGTCGCTGCAGACCAGTTAAACATTTCTAAGCCCAACTTAGAGTTTGGGTTACAGCTATGGTAGATTTTTTGGCGATAGTCTCTAAAACTCCAAATACTTTAACATTGATTTAAATTTGAAGTGGAACACTATATGACTTTTTTTAGTATAACAACAAATATGTTGGAACAAATTTAAAAAATAGGTGTTAGAAATGAGAATGGAAGCAGTTAACAAGCTGTAAATTGTAAATATGCACATATTTTATAGTAGAAGAAATGAGTCAATGGAAGCCAAATTCAGTTATTTTATTTTAAACTGACCACTATTGGTGTAACAAAATGTATTTGGGCATTAACTGAAATTAAGGGGATTGCCTGGGTTGGAAAATTTCTCCCAGGTGGGTCCTTAACCAGAGTTATGAAAAATGAGCAGCTTCTTTGTTGTTATTATTGTTTATACATTACTTAAAACATATAAAGTATCGGTGAAACCCAAAATCTTGAAAGTATTAAAGTTTAAGGGACTATAATACTGATGGGCTTAAGATAGGCAGACAATATTTGAGTGGTGTAGATCGACTATCAGTACTGTGTTTTCTTTCATTGTTTTTAGAGATGGGTGAATTGATTCTAACGAAGTAGAATTCGTTTAGAAATTTCAGGAAAACTTCGGTTCGGAACGAAGTTGAACTTTGGGGTACTTCGGGTGAACAAAGTGTGCTTTTGATTGATAAAATGGCTGCGAGCACATGGTGTTACATGGGGCAAAGCACTCTGGGAGGAAGAAGGGCATAGCCTGCATGACATGCGCAGAGGTGAAGCCAATCAGAGACCGGCGGGATTCTGTGACGTCACCACACTATATAAGTCCGGGCGCGACGCCGGGAGCTCACACTCCTCTCACTGTGCTCATCAGGGAAGGTGCTGCTGCGGCTGCTTGTAATAGCTCTTACTGAAGAACTGATTGTTATACAGCATTTTTGTGGGGTGTCTCAGCTTGTCTCAGAGACTGCTTCTCTTAACGTTCTATTTCTGATTTTGTGGGGTATTGCATCTGAAGTCCAGTGTGTGCCATGAGCAGCCATGCATTAATACATTTTAATGCTATCCTCTCACAAGCACATGAATATCCACTAGGGGGATCTAAGCACTGTTCCTGTGTGTATTCCATTTAAAAGAAAACAGCGGTTATTTACAATACGTAATACCACTCAATCTATTTTTGGTTGCTCAATTCTTTTGCACAATTTACATCCAGGGGTTAATTAAGCGTTGTTCTGCTGCTGTGGTGACTAAAATAAACCGTCTTTTTCACCGCCAAAAAATAAATTTTTCCTGTAGCATAATTCACAAGCGAAGGTTAATTACAAGTTTTCCTCTTGTTGTGTAGCGTAAAAAACACGCCATTGTAACACGCTACAAAGCTCGTAGTTTTTGGTTGCTCAATTCTTTGGCACAATTTACATCCAGGGGTTAATTAAGCGTTGTTCTGCTGCTGTGGTGACTAAAAGAAAACGTTTATTTCACCGCCAAAAAATAAATTTTTCCTGTAGCATAATTCACAAGCGAAGGTTAATTACAAGTTTTCCTCTTGTTGTGTAGCGTAAAAAACACGCCATTGTAACACGCTACAAAGCTGGTCGTTTTTGGTTGCGCAATTTACATCCAAGGGTTAACTAAGTATTTTTCTGCAGTTGTACTCAGTAAATTCTGTAGCATAATTAATATCCGAAGGTTAATTAAGCCTGATTGTGCTTTTATATTTGGTAAAATACACAGAGTTTTTAAACGGCACATACAAGTCAATTTTTCCTGCCCATTTGTGGAGCACAATTTATATCCAAGGGTTACCCAAGCTTCTTAGTGGGTTCATTTGGAGTCAAATACAGGGTGTGTATTTATCATATACAGATATCTTCATCAAACAGTGTCTGTACATTTTAGAACAAACAGTATGTCAGACAAAGAGGTGGCAGGCTCTTCACCTGCGAGTGGCAGAGGCACAAACATTCCAGGCCCAGGTCGCAGCACAGCAAGGGGACATCACAGCAGGGGTCACTCGGTGAGGCCAGAACTGCCGCTGTCATCTAGCGGATGTGTGCTGACTAGCAACCCAAGGGTTCTTGATTGGTTGACTAGGTCCTCCACTTCCCAGCCAAGAGTCGGTGGGAACGTCAGACACAACCCTTAGTTGGCATGGCTCGGGAGCGGGTCAGCGGCCCTCCCCTGTCCTCAACCCGCCTCTGTCCCATCCGGTTCCCTCAGCCAGAGATCTACTATGTGGTCTGGGCTCAGCGCCACTATATAGCGAGGATGAACAATTTGAGGAGGGCAGTCAGCAGCTACTTGGCAGCGAAGAAATGGGGCCAATATCCCCTGCTTCTTGCAGTAGGCGGCAAAGTATAAATGTGGAGAGTGGCATGGGAGGTCATGTTGTGAGGGGTCAGCCTCTGCATACCAAGACCGGTGATGAGGACAGCAGTGACGATGAAACACAAATAGATGATGATGTAGCCGACCGCACTTGGGAGCCGGGTGAGGCAAGGGCTTCATCATCGTCAGGAGAAGAAGGCGTCAGCTTGCGCGTCAGGCAGCGGTGCAGCCAGCAAGTGGGTTGTGTGGCCGTGAGTCAACAGGGTAGCAGCAGTGTGAGGTCGGGAGCCAAGCGGCCACGGGGTAAAAAACACGCTTCGCAGGTCCAAGAAAGTAGCGGCACAGGGGCTCAGCGAGGCAGCGGCGGTAGTAGTCACTCAGTGCGGAGCGTTGGCGGTAAAATCCAAAACTCGGCGGTGTGGCAGTTCTTTGCTAAGACACCGCAGTAGCCTAATATGGTTATATGTAGAATCGTTGGGAAGAAAGCGAAGCGTGGCCAGGGACATAACGGCACCATGGCCCTGAGTCAACACATGCAGCGTCACCATCCGGTGGCCCGGGGGAAACGTGGCTCAGATGTGGTGGTCCATCCTGCCGCCGCCACAGCAACAGCAGCAGCCAGGGCCGTCTTAACAGCATTATGGGCCCCTGGGCAGAGCTGTGCACTGGGCCCCACCAACCAACAGCATTCACTCAGGAATAATCATAGTAAATTAACAATAAAAAACCTTTATTTAAAGCTTCTTTCAAAAAAATTTGTGTCTTTTGAACATAGTATAACAGTTATAACTTATTTTAAAAGAGTGCAACAAAAATAAAATTACAATAAATTTTTATTTATCAAGTGCTTAACTGAAAATTATACGAGATTTCCTTTCCTAGAATTCCCTTAAAGTGGCTTAAAGTCAATTGTCTTAAGGAATTGGTCATTTTCCAATTACACATAAGTAAAGCCAGTTCAAACGCTGCGGCCCCATTGTGCGCGAGAGTCTGATTCTTTAATAAATTTTGAGTCTGGAAAAAAGAACGTTCCTCCTGCACAATTGTCACCATCATGCACATGAAAACTACTCAGTGCAATCTCAACATTGGGAAAAACAGATATTAAATTTTACCGAAGATAAGTTTTTTTTGTACAACGCCGGTAGAGTATCACAATTTCTTCAAGATCAATGTATTTTTTGAGGTGCTTACATTTCATTAAAAAGATCATCACAATCAAGGTCTTCATGATATACATTAGCAAGATCTTCAACATTTTTTGCTTAAGCACATCAGAAGCTATTGTTTTTAATTCACCGAAGAAAGAAAATCGATTTGCCAATCAGTGAATACGCTTTCTGCACGTTTTGTCGTTTCAGAATTAGAAGAGTCCATGACAGGGAGAATGTTTGTCCCCTCCACCTTGAACTTTTTCACTTTTAATGAAAGTACCTCTTCTCCTGATCCATCATATCTAGTTAAATGTACACTTCGCTTTCTGTATCGTTTTATTCACAACTCTAAAAATCAGAATCTGGACACCTACTTTTTGGCTTTCAACTTCATATGTCAGTAAAATTGTCTCTATTTTCCTGATAAGTAGCTTTTTAGAGACTCAAGAAGATTCCTGGCGACACCGATGTTTACATCCTCTGGACTGTAGAACCTTACTTGTTTTTGGTCCACTCTTTCAATGAATGTCATTCCAGAAAAATCGTGAGGAAGACTGTTTCAAAGGTCTCCATTTTATCACTCAATCCCTGACTCTCAGTCTTGTGTTGACTTCCTTCTCAGTGGTCCACAGATAAATGATACAGTGCATCTTTATTCCTTTCAAAACCGGCATATAAATGCATGAACAAGCATTATAATGTGAAGACAATCTGGTGTCCGACAGACGCATTGACCACAACATATTTTTCCTAAAATGATTGTCAGAATATTCCATCGATACGGTAGAATGGCGGAGAATAAGTGAATACAGACGCTGAACAAAAATCAAAGAATTTTACAGACTCTACACACATTCCGCAGCTTTGACTTCCCACCCCCAAGTTCAGGCTGTGTCCTGCACAGGGAACATATAGGCAATGATTCAGTTGATTTAATCCGTGCTGCAAACCAGAATAGCGTCCCAGACATAATTAGAAGCATATCAAATGACGTGACCGCGTCAGTTTGAGAGTGGATTTTATTTCCCCTCATTAATGAAATCCACAACAGTAATCTGCTATGGTCTTTGCTCCATGGGAAAAAATGGGTACAAACTAAACTGAAGAAACCGTTCCACTGGCTCACAATCCTTGAATATACCGAATAGTAAATCATGTTGATCCGTGAGAGAGATGTCTGAGTGGAATCAACACTAAATTGAATAATATTTGATTCTGTTTATTTCTTGAATAATAACATGAAGAACTTGTTGCACCATTAAATCAACAAATTCCTCATCAAATGTTTGCCGATAAATATGATGGATTCCCCCTTCCCAACCAACACGATTTCATGTATTATCAGAGTTCTTCCAAAAAAGGGTCCAAATTCCTCAAATAGCTCTAAAATATGCCCCAAATAGTTCCCATTTATTGGTGTGACCCAAGTTTTTGATTTTCTCCGCGAAAATGCCTAAACCTCTGGAATGCAAGAAAAGCGAATCACGGAAACACACGTGTCAACACTTTTTGTCCAATATTCCCTGCTGTGTACGATGACTTTGTAGCAATAAAGACTCTACATTTCCAGTTTCTTTATGCCGACTCAGATATGCCGTCATGCACTTATGATGTTCTTCCCCATTTTCGTGTTGTGCAATCACATTACTGTGTTTCCAGTCATTGGAATCCCTATGTAACACAAGGGAGATTCTGACGTGGATAGGAGACGACATACAATACAGTACACACGTCCTATGGGATGGTGATAGAGCACCATTCCCGTTTAAAAAGAACACTCTCACCAATCCGCAGTACACGTTTGAACATATTTTTTGATAAATACCTAGTACGGGTATTTTCTCCTCCATCTCCTTTATACACTCTGCATGACCAGTGAAAGGGTTGACTGTCCATGATTCTGACATGATGTCGGCCCCACTTCGAATCCATAATTCCACTGTATTAGGATAGCTGATGTCCCATAAAACGCTGGTCCGTGGTCTTGGATTTTAATTTCCCTTACATCTCCATATGCTCGGGCATTTCTCCTGTGGAATGTCCTCACATTCAGGAACACGGTGTGATATACCATTGATACCCTCTGCTGCAACACGGAGAACACTGGATGCTGGAATGGCTGTGGATGTGGATGGCATGGTCGACAGGACAGTGCTTGTGGCAGACACAGCACTTTGGA
This sequence comes from Phyllomedusa bahiana, assembly GCA_025379985.1. Classification (NCBI taxonomy): domain Eukaryota; kingdom Metazoa; phylum Chordata; class Amphibia; order Anura; family Hylidae; genus Phyllomedusa; species Phyllomedusa bahiana. Next base: position 55,639 of record JAODAL010009074.1, read on the forward strand.
TTGAACACATGTTGTTTAATTTTGGAATTTTGCTGGTTTTCCTCTTTCTTCCTCTGCCGCTCTCTGTCCTGTATTGTGCACGCACTCAAAACACCACGTTTTCATTTTTTTTTTTTTGTATTTTTTTCGAAACACGTATGTTGGAACTGTTGGGGTGGAATGCACACTTTAATGTTACAAAAGTTGTCAGCAGCTGTTTAATTGCCTTCGTGAAATCTCTACAAATTCTGCTTGACTGCTTCTATAACCAGAATGAATGCAATAATTATAGCACCAGAAACTAAATAAATATCCTTTCATTCTACAATTTAAACCCTTACCGACGTGGGATCGTACCCATACGTCATGGTATTAAGTATGGTTTGATCGTAGCGTAATTATTCCACCTAAAAGCGGTGTCAGCTGTTAAACACAGCTGACACCCACCACTAGCAGCAGTTAATGGAGGCAACTCCATCTCTGTTTAAAGCCTTTAAATACTATACTGCAGAGCGATCGCGGGCACCTAAATAGAACGAGAAACAAGCCAAACACATTATCGCAGTTGTAACGCACGCGGGCAAGATTGTGGGGGTTCCAATAATGTTTAATATGAGGCGAAAAAAAAAAGCCCCTTTATAAATGTCTTTCCATCGCCGCAATGTTTAGATTTCTATTACTGTTCCTTTCCTCCATCAGGCAGAAAATTATAAAACCACCATCTTTAAACAGCCATTAAAGCATTGTTTTAGAAAATGCTGAACGGTGTACTAATGATCATGCGCCACAAGAGTTGAAAGGATCTCTAAATAAAAAGAAATTTAAAAAGTTTTAAAGTAATAATAAAAGTTAAACAAATAAGAAACAATTTAAATCACCCCCCATATGCCATTACGCAAAGTAAAAAAAAGTAATTACACATAATCAGTATCCGCAGCACCATAAAAGTCTGAGCTACAAACTATAATTTTTCCATAGCACTGTAGTGATCAAAAAAAACAACACCATAGAAGAAAAAAAAACAAACACCAAAATTGTGTTTTTAGTCATTTCATGTCCAGAAAAATTGGAATAAAAAATTTATCAAAAAGTAGCATTTATCCCAAAAAGTTCACTTCTGCCTGCAAAACATGCCTCCTAACTCACTCAGGTCCACAGATAGAAAACTAAAAAAGGTATGGGTCGCAGAAAATGCTGCTGCAGCACAAATTTAAGGAATAAAGAACGTTTGCATTTTTTTTTACAGTACTAGACCATAACAAAACCCCAACATATATTTGATATTTATTAGAATTGTATACACCAATACAAGCACCACATCAATATATACCAAAGCGTGACCGCCATAAAAACAAAGCAGTTCTCCGTCAAACATCCACAAGTATGTTTTTATTCACGATCTTCAACCCACTTAGCAATTATTTTTGTTTCCAAGTAAGAATATATGGGTACAATCAAGTGACAACCATTAAAAAGTCCATCTTTGTCCCACAGAATAAAAGCCTTCATATGTCTATATAGATGGAAAATAAATTTTATGGTTCTTTGCCACCTTCAAAAGTTCATAACTTTTTTTGCTTTTCCTTCAACACAGATAATTACTGTAAGGGTATGTCTACACAGCACTGTTTTTTTTGTTGGATGGCATGGCAATGTTAAAATGCCGTCGGATTTTTTGGACTCCATTTTAACATTGCTAGGTAGAAATGGCCTAAAAAAACTAAAGAAACAGGAGAATGGTGGAAAACCATGTGCAGATAATGTAAACACTGATAAGAAACCAACACACAAAAAACATACCCTTAAGTACAATATAAACTGTATACAACATATATAGACTGCTACTGAAATCAAGTGCATTAAAATTTAAGACATACCGATAAAAGCAATTAAAATAGAGGCTTTACCACAATTCATGCGAAATTCTAGGCAAGTGGGATGCCTGGTCAGAGATATTTGAGTGTCTTGTGGATACTCTGCCTCTGCCTCAAATCCTATGACATCACTGAAACAAATGGAAGACATAGTGGATACCCTAAAAAATCTCACCCTTTTCCTTCCCTTAATAGAGTAAACGCCCTTGAAAAGGCAACGCACAAATAAGTCCAATAATACCGAAGTAGCACTGAGAAACTATGAAAAATAATGCTGCATACGCAGTTTGCTGGGACCACTAAATAGATGAATCCAACAGATCATTTGGAACATGAGACCTCCATCGATCCTAGTTAGCCAATAGTGCTGAGCTGGGTTCTACTCATTCCAAATATTGGCGAACAAGAGAGATCTGCAGGCGAAAAAGTCTAAAAAGCATGCTGCCAGAACCGTCCCCCGCCCCACACCCCCCATCACTACTTAAGAACTCTTGATAAATGAAGTTGTCCAGTGGGGAAAAAACATTTTTAAATAATATCTCTCCCATAGTTGACATTTTGTTAAAAGAAGCGCGCATCTTTGTGTCACCTTTCTACATTAATCTATATCAATGCAGAAGAACGGTACAAGGCTATTGAGTCTCCTATTGGTCAAGTATCTTAGGGCACTACAAGTAGAAGCTAAAAAACTAAAAAAGTTAAAAAGTTTAAAAAAAAGTAAAAAGTTCAAAACAACCCCCCCTTTTTTGCCATTTAACAAATAAAAAAATTAAATAATTTACAAATAATTGGTACCGACACATTGATAAGAGTCCGATTTATGAAAAAAATACCATTTATAACATACGCTGAACATTGTAGAAGATACAAAAAAGTCTAAAAACAAAATTATGTTTTTTCAGTCATTTTATATTCCCAAACAACTGTAAGAAAAAGTGACTGCATGTATACCACAATGGGAGTAATAAAAAGTGCACTTTAATCCGCAAAAAATGTCCCCTAACTCAGGTCCATATGTGTGAAAACATAACCTTTTACACGCACAAACATGGCGCCCTCCGCCGCAAATAAAAAATAGAGTAATTTTATTATTTTTTAATTATTAAACACAATGAGAGCCCTACACATTTGGTAACTCAGAAATATATCAGCATGAGAATACACATAACACATCATTTAAACCAAAGAGTGAACACCATAAAACCAAATCCCTCACAAACATGCCACAAGTACGTTTTTTTTGCACACTTCACCCCACTTAGTTTTTTTTTTTAATCTCCATTACATTACATGTTACGTTCATAGTACTACCATTAAAAAGGACATTTTGCCCCATAAAAACCAAACATATGTCTATGTAGATGGAAAAATAAAAAAAACACTTTTTAATCATTTTTATGCAGAACTAACATATTTTACAACCACACTTTTTCAGCCCCCGTTCTGAAACATAAGATCAATGTTTCTTACATCCATGAGTCAAAACTTACAATCTCTTCATCAAGTGGTCAGGCAGCCATCCTGTTGCCCCCAGGCCCAGTCCACGCACAGCTCCTAAGTTATATATAAATGCTGCGTAGCCAGGTCCTTAGGGCAACGGATTGCTGACCACAATGATGGAGGGCTCTATGGGTCATGGGGTCAGCCAGCCTGTGCCCCCTGGCCAGTCCACCCAGCAGCTCATAATTTATATAAAATGCTGCGTAGCCTGGTCTGTGGGCACAGGATGGCTGACCACATGATGGAGGGGCTCCCTATGGTCATGGTCCATCCTGTGCCCCCAGGCAAGGCCACGCAGCTGCTCATATAGTTATATAAAATGCTGCGTAGCCTGGTCTGTGGCACAGGCTGGCTTTAACCCACATGAAGTAGGGGCTCTATGGTCCCTGGTCACCATCCTGTGCCCCCAGCCAGTCCCACTCAGCAGCTCCTAAGTTATATAAAATGCTGCGTAGCCAGGTCTGAGGGCACAGGAATGGCTGACCAACAAGATAGGGGACTCTATGGTCATGGACCAGCCATCCAGTGCCCACAGGCCAGTCCACGCAGCAGCTTCCTAATTTAAATAAAATCGCGAAGCCTGTCTGAGGGCAAGGATGGCTGACCACATGTGGAGGGGCCTATAAGGTCATGTCAGCCATCTGTTCCCAAAGGCCCAGTCCACGCATGCAGCTCCTAAGTTATATAAAATGCAGCGTAGCCTGGTCTGAGGGCACAGATGGCTGACCACAATGATGGAAGTGGGGCTCATGGGTCCATGTCAGAGTTCATCCTGTGCCCACAGGCCAATCCCCAGCAGCATCCTAAGTTATATAAAATGCTGCGTAGCCTGGTCTGAGTCAAGGATGGCTTACACATGATGGAGGGGCTATAAGGTCATGGTCAGAGCAGCCATCCTGTGCCCACAGGCCAGTCCACGCAGCAGCTCCTAAGTTATATAAAATGCTGCGTAGCCAGGTCTGAGGGCACAGGATGGCTGACCACATGATGGAGGGGCTATAAGGGTCATGGTCAGCCATCCTGTGCCCACAGGCCAGTCCACGCAGCAGCCCTAATTTAATAAAAAGCTGCGTAGCAGGTCTGAGCACAGGATGCTGACCACATGATGGAGGGCTATAAGGGTCAATGGTCACCCATCCCTTTCCCCCAGGGCCAGTCCCACGCAGCAGCTCCTAAGTTATATAAAATGCTGCGTAGCCTGGTCTGTGGGCACAGGTTGGCTGACCACATGATGGAGGGGCTCTATGGGTCATGGTCAGCCATCCTGTGCCCCCAGGCCAGTCCACGCAGCAGCTCCTAAGTTATATAAAATGCTGCGTAGACAGGTCTGTGGGCACAGGATGGCTGACCACATGATTGATGTGCTATATGGTTCATGGTCAGCCATCCTGTGCCCCCAGACCATACAACGCACAGCTCCAAGTTTTATAAAACGTTCTGCGTAGCCTGGTCTGGTGGCCAACAGGTTGGATGACCCACTGAATGGATGGGCTCTATGGGTCATGGTCAACCATCCTGTGCCCCCAGACGACTAACGCAGCATTTTAATATAACTTAGGAGCTGCTGCGTAGACTGCCTGTGGGACAGATGGCACACATTAAGTCATGTAATTCTGCTTGTGGTCACCTCAGTCCTTCCGACCCTTTCACTGTCCCCCAGAGTCTCTCTTATCATATAGTAATCTACTATGTGGCCAGCCATTACTATAAAAAAAAAAAAAAAATGGTAGAGAAACGTCTGGGGGACAGTACACGGTCAGGATGGCAGGCTACCACAAGCATAACCGATAGCCATGTCACTGTCCCCCACCCATATGGACATGTCTGTTCCCCACTCATTTGGCATAGCCAAACGAGTGGGGGACAAGACAATGACAGACATGGTCCTATAGGTGGGGGACAGTGACATCAAGTCACTGTCCCCCCAACTCAGGCCATACCTTGTGCTGACTGTGGCTGGCTGGCCTGCTGGTGCCCGTCTGCTGCTGCCTCTAAAATGGTGCCCGACTGTTGAGGAAGGGGCTGTGTGGAGGCGGGACGTTTTTTTTTTAAATTTAATTACACGGTTAGAGGGGGAGAGGGGCCAGGTCGTCCGCACGCACTGAAAACTACATTTCCCCTGCGGCCCCCGCGGGGGATGAGGAGACTGCCCGCCGCCGCTGGGAGTACCTGCTGCCTCTGATGTCGCGCCTTCGTTTCTACAGTTCACAGCCAGCAGTGGCGGCGCCGCAGTGAATGAAGCGGCGCCGCCCTGCCTGGGCTGTGAATATCAAAGTGCAGGCGCTGGCCATAAAAACGATGAAAAAAAAAAAGCAAGGGGGCCGCCGCGGCAGGTCCCTTGCTCTAAAGCAATTAGCCGCGTGCGTCTGCGCTTTGAAAGTTTCAAAGTGCGCGGCAGGGCGGCGCCGAGTGAAGAAAGTGCGCGCCGACCCGGCCTGCCGAAACATGAACTGTAAAGCCGACCACCGCAGCCGAATCCTTGGCCAGGCGCAGGCAGTCGTCTCGGCCCCCAGGGGCCCCCCTGACTTGGGGTCGCCCGGCACTGGCCTACCCTGGCCCAATGGAAGAAGACGCCCTGGCAGCAGCAGCGCACAGTGGGCACGCATTCATATTGCAGCCAGTCAAGGCTCCACCACCTCTGCAGAAGGGAGCCTGTTTCTCTTTGACATCATCTCCCGGTCCAGATGCTCCTGCTCCTTGCACTCATAAGCGCCAGTGCCCCCCGTGCTCCTTTGTCCCAGTTGTTGATAATGCAGTCCCTCCCTTTCCAAATGGTGGCCTCTGCACCTGTTCAAGAACTAATGGCTTGTGCCGAGCCGAGATGAAGAGTATCCAAGTCCGTAATTTAATTTCCAAAAAGGCAGTACCAGCACTTCATAAATATGTGAACAGAAGGTGGGCAGCCTTGAGCTTATCGGTTTTTTCCAAGGTGCACGGCAAAGCGCGGACGTCTGGAGCTGAAACTACGGTCAGGGCCAGTACATGTCCTTTATGGCCCACTGGGTGAATGTGCTATCCTGCCACAGCACACCACAAACTTGGAAGGAGACGTCGCATTCCCTTCCTCCACGTTGTCAAAGCTGCGGTTTCCTGCGGCCAATTGTCCCGCCCTCCCCACCTTCTCCACCCACCACTCCATGTTGGACCATCCTCAGCCTCCACAAGTACTGCTTCATCATATCACATTGAACGAGTGGCAATCTGTGTCACCAGTTCAACACTGGCTTTGCCTTGGCGAACGAAGTCACACAAGGGGAGGAACAGCTCCGCCGTCCATGCAGCAAGAAACGATGTGTTGCTTTCTCCGTGCCATCTGCAAATCCGAACCATGGGTGAACGGACAATGGGAGGAACATGTTGTCCCGTCGCGCTGCACCAAGGATGATGGTCGCATGTGCGCCCCTGCCTGGCGCATGTGTTTCAATCTGGTTGTGAAAAGTTCTTGAAGTCTTCCACCATCTTTAGAAGATTCTTAAAATGGGCCCAAAAAAAGGCATGCACTTATCCACCCCTACAAACCAGGAAACCCCCCTCGAGTTTGCGGGGCCCGAACGGCCCCCCCCCAACACACTTGATATGCATGTTTCCACCCGTTAAAATTCCATCTGCACAGTTGGACCGACTGTATGAACAAAAAGGCCATTAAATTTTTTGATGATCCAGGGGACAGGAACTCCCCTGTGTAATTTGATGTCCCAGTGGCAGCTCTTTCGTGACACCTGCCGTTTGTTGGGGCCCCATTCGAGGGGGGCCACTTTTTGTCATTGCCAGGACTACAGGATGAATAACGTCATTCCAGTTTTATGTCCGGGGAACAATGCGAAAAATCTGTCTGGGCGGGGACTGGGATGTGTGACTACATTTGCGGCCACAGAGTCCGGTGGGGACTGAAAGGGAGGAGGGGAGGACATTGGAGCAGAAGCATTGTCTGGTAAATGAGTGGGTTTTCTATCAAAGGGGAAAAGAGAGGAGGAGCAGGAGCAGCTGAAGGGGTAGATGGAGAGGAAGAGAAAGGCAAATTACCCCCAAGCACCGTGGGAGTATACAGTGGGAGGAGGGAGGGGGCCCCTCGACCTTTTGGAGATGGGGCCCCAGCATGCAAATTGCCGGGTAGTGACAGCCGAATAGTCGCACCGGCAGAGGGATGATTCTGGCTCTCCACCCTATTGGGCCCCTCGCAAACCCTTTCCAAAATGGGGGGCCTTTTTCCCCCCCTATTGAAAAAGGGGGGGACAACTCAATACTATAGGGAAATCCTCCGAGTCAGTTGGCCGCTGCCCATGGCGGCATCGTCCCTTTTTAAAGACAGGGGGGACCGGGGGGGTTCTTTACGCTAAAGTACTACTGCCGGCGATGGGGGAAGGTGGGGGGGGGTTAGGAGCATACCACTCCAACACAACCTAATCTGGAGTCACTGAGACCCCTTTCCTTCACCCCTAGTGAGGCGGGGAGTCGCCAGCAGAAACAGCAGAGGGGCCTGGAGCAGACCGAAACCCAAAAGGGGGGCCTACGGGCACACTCTGCCCCACCCCCGTTAGAAGATCCCGGCAAAAGGGGAGCCAAACTGGATGTGTGGCCACAAATTGCCGATTGCAGTGGAGAAGCGTCCCGCCCCCGGGCCCGTAGTTGGCATCAAGCGGGTTTCAGGCGGCGGGGGCCCCTCGTTTCCCCAAGAGAACCGCTTGTCCAGGGAAAGGGAACACTGACCTTTGTCAAGATAATCGGGTGGATGGCCAGGATTTCCCACAACCAAAACCTTGGCTCATACTACATCACCAGACGCCTCACCCAAACTGTGAGAAAGAGTCTGGGGGTTTAAAATACCTGCCCCAGCCACTATTTTATGCCGCCCCCCCCCCTATGCCACACACCTTTACAGTTTCTCCATCTGCCAAACCCAAACCAAAATTTTTCCAGGGGGGTATGCCCGCCACCTACACACTCTGCATTGGGGCCACTCTCTGAAATTCATAATGGGTATGATGTTGCTGGTGGGCCCGACATCCCCCAAATGTTCCAAATTTTGCCACTCTCTGACCTCATGTTTTTGCTTTTGCCCCCCGTCCCCCTCCAATCTCTGTCATTGTGCCACTTTTAATGGCCTAATCCCGTTTTTCCCCTCCAGAATGTCATTGGGGCCCTGTCTGAACCCCCCATGCTGGGGCTGTGGGTTTCTGCCGTAAACCCCCCCCACTGTTTTCCCTTGTGCCATCTGTGGCCTACTCCTGTTTTTTGCCCCTCCAGAATTTTCATTTTGCCAAAACCCCGACCTCATGCTGTTGCTGGGCCCTCCTTTTCCAAATCTCTGTCATTGTGCCACTCTGTGGCCTACTACTTTTTTGCCACCCCCCGAAGTCATTGTGGGCCCCGTCTGACCTTTATGCTGCTGCCGCCAAACCACCCCCACTTCCCCTGCATTGTTTCAAAATTCCCCGGGCCTACCCCCAGTTTTTCCCACATCCAGAATGTATTGTGCCCTGTCTGGGCCTCTTGCTGCTGCTGGGCTGCTTTCCGTAACCCAAAACATTTTTTGTCATTGTCCACTCCCGTGGCCTACTCCGTTTTTGCCACCCTCCCGAAAAGTCATTGTTGGGCCCCTCTCCTGACCTATGCCCGTTGCTCCATCACTTTTCCCCCTCTGTAATTTTTCCAAATCTGTGGGGCCCACTAAATGTTTTGCCACCTCCAAATGTCATTTTGCCACTGTTTTGAACCCCAAAGCTGCTGGGCCCCCGTCACCTTTCCCCTCTCTGTCAATTTTCCACCTGGGGCCTACTCCCCGTTTTTGGGCCCCCTCCAGAATGTTTATTGTGCCACTGTCTTTACCCCAAGCTGCTGCTGTTGGGTGCTTTCCCTTAACCCCACACACTGGGCAAAAGGCCACTTGTTGGGCCCACTCCTGTTTTTTTCCCCCTCCAGAATGTCATTGTGCCACTCCCCCTGACCCATGCTGGGCTGGGCCCTCACTTCCCCCTTCTGTCATTGTGCCCCAAAAACTTGGCCTTCTACTGTTTTGGGCCCCCTCCAGAATGTCATTGGGCCCCTGTTTGACCTCAAGCTGCTTTCCCGCCGTCAATTCCACTCTCTGTCATTGTGCCCCTCTGTGGCCCACTATTTTTCCACCTCCAGAAAGTCCCTTGGCCACGGGCTGACCTCATGCTGCTGCTGCCACCGAAACCCCCCACCTCTGCCCTTGTGCCCCCTCTGTGGGCCCACTTTCCCGTTTTTCCCCCACCCAAAATGTCATTGTCCCGACCTTAGTTCTGCTGTGGCTGCTCCGTAACCTCCACACTGTGTAATTGTGCCAACTGTTTGGCCCTTTTTTTGGTTTTTTTTTCCCCCCCCCAGAATGTCATTGTGCCCCTCTCTGACCACATGCTGATGTGGCTGCCGCCGTCACTCCACACTCTGTCACTGATGTTGCCACCTGAGCCCTCAGTTTGTTTTTTTCCAGCTGTCGCTGCCATGACTTCATCAGGCTACATTCCTCCTTCAGTTTTTTGGTCAGTTTTGCCCTCTTAAGTGGCCAGGGAATTTTATAGTGAAGCGATTCTAAGAGCGGCGGCAGTCATGTGCGTGTCATACTAAAACACAACATGTATGAAAGACCAAACCAAGCTCCCTCTGCAATTTTAGCATGGCACAACGTTCTACAGCACCCTGCAGGCTCTGTGCAACCTGGAAATAGCTGTTTTTTAACGTGATTCGTCCCGAAGTAATTCGGACCGAATTTATTTTTGTCGGGAAATTCAGCGAAGTGACCAAACCGAATTTTTGAGAAATTCGCCCATCTCTAATTGTTTTATCCACATATACTGTTGTACATCTGATTGCAGCTGTTTCTGGTACTGTAGCTCAGTCCAAGTCAGGTGAAAGCACAGCCACAATTATATGCATAACTTTTTGCTTGTTTAGCAATGAAGGCAAACAAAAATGCTCTGTTCATTCAGCTAATCAGTGACGGTACAAGTAGTCAGAAATCCCTATTAATACTACAAAAAAAGGTAACCAGCACAGTGTATATATAAAAATAAAGTATATGTAAAGTCAATGCAAATCGTCACATGCATGAAAACTGTCTAGGTCTAAAACTCACTTTGCTGCCCATAGTAACCAATCAGAGCGCCCCTTTCATTTCATATGGTGCTCTGGAAAAATGAAAGGGGCACTCTGATTGGTTGCTCTGGGCAACAAAGTGAGTTTTAGACCTAGACAGTTTATATACATGTGGCCCAAAATATCTACTCGACATAATTATACTGGACAAAACCAAAAGGCAGACTCAGTCATGAAAAATCAAAACAAATATAATCTTTTTAGGGTAGGATCACATGGCAGGTGTGCCAGCATGGAATTTCAGTGAGAAAACAACCCGGACTCGAGGTGGATTTCTGTCTTGGGCACTTTATTATTATCGTCATGTAACCCGTGTCAAAGAATTGACATGTCAATTCTTTTCGGCGCAACCATTTTGTGCCGATAAACACTTGTGTAAATTCAGATTGTCTGAACGATGTTGCTGATTACACGATACACTCAGTTTGTACATTGATTCTGGACACAGAGTTTGCGCCCAGAATCAGCGTCCAAGCCCGTCATGTGAACTCACCCTAAGGGTATGTTCACACGGCATAAATTCGTCACACATTTTTGCGTTTAATACGCGGCAAGATGGGGGCCCCAATTACGGTAATCCAAGGATTACACCTCGACCCCCACACGTGTAATACGATCGCATTGTACGTGTGGGGGTATAAGTGACATGTCAAGTATTCGTGGTAATGTATGTCTATGCCCTCCCTCCCCCCCCCCCCCCCCGTGCCACGGGAGTACACGCAAGCTCCCAAAACACACGGTGTATTGTGGTGCATACTGTATGCGCCGCAATACACCGTGTGAACATACCTTTACAGAACAAAATCATTGGAGAATTTATATAAAAAAATACTAGATTTGTTTTTAAAAAAGCAAGGAATTTAGGTAAATTGATAGCACCTGCGGTTAAAAATTATGGTTAAAACTAAAGTTAAAAACAACGGTAGTAGTGTTATTGACACAGGAACTACCTGATTGGAAAAAAAACATATGAAAAGGTCTGGTTTTTATTCATGTGGACATTGTTATGCATGCCGACGTTGCCATACTAATAAAAGTAACAGTTTAAATTTTAGTAATGTCAAGATGATTAAATCAGGTGTGGAAATTATCTTTGGTCCACTCCTTATCCATTTAGATGTCTCTGTTCCAAATTGATTGATTATAGCTGTCGACAGTTTGAGCTCGAGAAGTATGACCCACACGCTTTGGCTGGGACATGATATCTGCTTTAATCACAGTAAATTACATTCCAATATAACTTTTTAATCACATGACTATTCTATTCCTGCATTATTGGTTAATTGGTGGTCGCTAAGAGACAAGTTATAATTTGCATGTACATATGAAGCATTAGCTGATAAGACACATTCCCAAACTCTCCTCTACATCATCTGGGGGGAGGAGGAAGGCCGTGAATCTCTTTGCTGTTAGCAACAGGCACTGCATCCGTCTCAAGGAAAGCTGTATTGAAGATATCTGAAATGACGGCAGACAGAAAGCAATTAGAACTCAATACTAACTTAATGTTAAAGATATGATGATATAACTGATTTAATGTGTTTTTTTTTTTTTTTTTCTTTCTCTAAATCAACTTGACAGTAATGGAACCACTTCTGAACTTCTTGAAATTAAAAATCATATTACATGTCAAACCAAAAGAGTAATAAATGCGATAATATGCCCATGTGATAAAATATCTATAGGAAGGACAAAACATCTACTATATGTTCGTTTGAGAGAAAATTTTTATAACATTCAGAAAGGGTATTTAGGACATCCACTATCCAGATGTTTTTGCCATTTGCATGAGAAGTCCCTAAAAACAAGTAAAATTTTTAGGAATTGAACAAGTCAAACTAGGATGGAGGAAAGGGGATCTTATTGGCAAGATGTCCAGGACAGAAACTAAATGGATCTTTAATTTAAATACTCAGGTACCAAATGGCCTTAATGTTGATATCGAAATATTCGCTTTTTAAATAAGGAACACAATGCATTATGGTCTATGCATATATATATTTAGAGAATTATTTAGGAATTATGATTATATTTTTTAGGGGTTCATTATTTTTAAGGATTATATAATGCTAGTGCGCATTTAGAGATTGTTTAAAATTTTGATAATAAAGGTAAATTCCAAGTTTTTATATTTAATCACCTGTTTCTAAATTGATAAAAGAATGAGATAATATTTATTGCTAGCTTGGCGATTCCAATGCAGCCCTGATGAAGGAAGTCATGTGTTCTTCCAAATTACGTTGGTAGTTTTGTATTGGACAGGCCCCTGTAGCCTAGGTGACGTCACCTTAGCTTGCCGGCTAGTTTGTATGTTAGACACCTGAGCACTGCCGGCCGGTCAATTCAAACACAAACGCTTCTTACTTTGTCAGTGAAGTGAATCGCTGAAGATATCGTACTATTGGATGCATCTTATGGAAGGGGCTTTTAGGTATGTGGCAAGTGTACTTGTAATCCTCTGGTGCTTTTATGTGTATTTTGAAATGACCTTTTGGAGTGATATATGGAGCTGAATGGGATAGAAGAGCTAATTGTGGATTAACCACTATTGAATCAGGTGTTTATCATTGTTTAAATCAATAGTTATTTTTTTTAGCTATTCTTTTGCCTGGAATATTGCTATATTGAGTTGGGAGATATTTAGAAGAGTTAGCCCTGGTGTCATTTTTTTCTTGCATATAATTGGTAATTAAAGTTTGGGAAGCAGGAAGAGTAATCTCTTGATATTTTTTCAGTATCTCTATTTTATATTGGTGCTTGTGCTTTATAATTTTTTACTTAATGGATCTCAAGACATGACAGAACAATGGGCTTACAAACTTTCGTTCAAGTGAAATGTCTAATAAGTTCTTCAGGTAAGCCCTCTTTTTAACAATGGGTAAAACTAACTACAGTAAAGTCCTGGAATGAGCTATTAATTCTTAAAAAAAAACAAAAAAACAATGAAGTGGGAAGAAAGTAGAGTGGTAAGTCACCATTTGTTCTGATCAAAGTCCCCGATGTGTGTTCAGGATACCGAGGACTGCAATGTCAACCCTTGTAACATGTAGAATAGTATAAACATAATTTATTTAACCTAATTCTACTTTTTACATTAAAACTGTTATCTATGTCTGGTTCAACTGTAGTAACTGGTAAGAAAATCAGATTTTGTAAAATAATCAATAGTTCAGTAAATATTGTCTGAAGTTTTCATCCAAAAACCTTAGCCCTAGCTGGTCAGAATGAATTAACTATAACACAACCTGCTAGTTGTAATTTTAGGATACATCTTGTAAACCACATGAAACAAACATTATAGACATCTGATTGTGTGATTGTTATTTAATTGGGACAACCTCTTAATTCTAGTTTGAATCTATTCTCTGTATTACTTGCCAAGAGAATTTTTTCATCATGTTTATTTTAAGGACAAAATAATACCATTGTACTATTGTTGGGCAGTGAAGAAAGCATAGAAAAAATAAAAGAATACAATAAGTTGAGGAAGGTATCTGAAAAAAGATGAGAAAGGAAACCGTGATATACATTGTTAGATACAGAGTTCCTCATCTCATCGCAAGCAATGCCCAAGAGCACAAGTGCTCTAAATATGGGATGTCAGAGTTCCGGCCCAGGGCATGATTGGACCATCCCTCCTACATCCAGACCACACAGAACCCAGCCTGGCAGGAAAGGGAGATGAGTGGCATAGGCAACTGTCTGTCACCACTTTGTAGGTACTGGAATCAAAGTTCAGACTAGTACAAAGAAAATATACAATGTACAAAAGTGCAGTCTCTGCCGTACTTTACGAGAAAGGGACTGCGCTGAGGCCTGAACAGGCACAGTCATCAGAAAAGTCCATAGCAATATGAGTCTATAGTTTTTTGGGCACAGGCATGCAGCCGTCCAAAGGCTTGAGACAAGATGATTTATTGTGGGCACAAGTGGGAGAAGAGAAAATTAAATCTTTGACATCTTGAACAAGATTAATCCACCATTAGTGCCGTGAAACTTAAAATAAAGATTTTCAAATTCATGGATGTCTGGCAAGCTTGGAGGAGTGACCCCGTTTAAGAATTGTTTTCCTTTAAAGCAGGATATATAAAGGTTGCAATAATTAGGCATTCTGGGGAAATAATATGCTGAGATGTGGAGTTGAGACCAGTGATATCTGAGGAACGGGAGAGAGCATCAGCCTTCAGGTTTTTCTCTGCAGACCTAAAATGTGGAAGGAAATCAAATCAAGAGAAGAAGATTGTCCATCCAGCTTGCTTGGGATTTAACTGTTGTGCAGTCTGAAGGTAGAGAAGATTATTATATTGAGTGAAGATATTCACTGGATGATGAGCACCTTCCAGAAGATGGTGCCACTCTTCTCAAGTCAACTTAATGACAAGTAATTCTTGATCCCCAATGGTGTAATTCCTCTCTGCAGGGGAGAAGGTGTTAGAGAAATACCTGCTGGAAATGGTCTTGTCCTTTGGAGTCTTCTGTGTGAGTACTGATCCAGCTCCTACAGAAGAGACATCCACCACTAGATTAAAGGGTTTTTCTGGATCCAGACGAATAAGAACCGATGCTGTGGCAAACATGGCCTTAAGACAGGCAAAGGCTTCCTCTGCTTCAGGCGACGAGTTTAGGATTAAAGTTCTTTTTAGTCAAAGCCACTATGGGTGCCAACAGGGTAAAGAAGTGGGGAATAAATTGACAATAGTAGTTCACAAACCCCAGGAAACACTGGATTTTGCCTGAAGTCCTATAGGTCGCTGCATTGAAGAACAGAAAACTTTGCAGGATCGATTTGTAGACCTCTATCCGAGACGATGTACTTAAGGAACAGTAGACTGGTCTGTTCAAATACACATTTCTCAAGTTTAGTGTAGAGGTGGTTGGCCCATAAGTGTCTTAGAACCAGCCGTACATGTTCACGATGAAACCTAAGATCAGGAGCAAAGATCAAGATATCGTCAAGATATACTACAACACAAGAGCAAGAGAAATCTAGGGAGACTTCAGTGACAAAGTCCTGGAAGACAGATGGAACATTGCAGACACTTTCACGTATACTAATTCAAATTCTAGGCCCCTTGCAAGTCGAGCTTGGTGAAGATCTTGGCTCCAGGTAGTCGGTCAAAGAGCTCAGAGATCAAGGGTAACGAATACCGGTTCTTTACAGTGATCTTTTTTATGTCCCGATAATCAATGCAGGTGCAAAGAGATCCATCTTTCTTTTCTATGAAGAAAAATCTCACAGGAGAAGACGACTGGCGGATAAAGTCCCTTTGCAAATATTCGTTGATATAGTCAAAATAGCTTGGGTTTCAAGCAAGGACAAAGGGTACAGTCTACCTCAAGAAGGTGTCATGCCAGACATGAGATCTTTTGGGAAATCATAGGCCCAATGTGGTAGGAGAATCTCTGCTTGTTTTTCACTGTAGACAGCTACAAATTATTGATATGGAGTCAGGAGACCTGGAAGCGGGATCAAGGGTGTTGATGGAGAGGCGAAACGCAACAGGCGAAGGGGCATGATCCATTTTCCAGTCCAGTACAGAAGAATGAAGCTGCAGCCTTGGAAGACCCAGGAGAACTGCAGCGACAGAGGTTCAGCATGAGATTGGATGGTGCACTTTAGGAGTTGGGAAGAGATAATCAGAGGTTTGGCAAGAGGAATCACAGGGAGACGAAATCTGGAGATCCAGGAAGAATAAATGAAATTTCCAGCAGAGCCAGAATCCATGGAAGCAGAGACTTGACCCAATTGAGGAGCTGAGAAAATGACCGGCAGAGAAAAGAAATGAAAAAATCTTCAACTAGGTCCACCTCTCCCATGAAGCCTAGGCGCTAAAGTTTCCTGGTCGAATCAGACAGTCTTTCAGGAAATGAACTTGGCTGCCGCAATACCAGCAAAGTTTCTGGAGACATCTACATGTGCGTTCTTCCTCAGATGTATAGGTTCTCTCCACTTGCATGGGCTCATCATGAAGGACCATTGGTAAGGGCAGTGGAGGCCTCTGGAAGACTGGTGCTAGTCGAGGAAGTCCCCATGACTGGAAGGGTTGTCATTGCTGGCGGAACTCTATCCGCCTCTTGGTGAAATGTCAATTCTGGTAGCAAGAGGTCATCCAGAGAGGTTAGAAAGTCCTTGCTAGCCAGTTCATCTTTAATTCAATCAGCAAGACATTCTTAAAATACCGCTATGAGAGATTTGTTATTCCAGGCTAGCTCAGAGGATAGCGTGCAAAATTGTATATCGTGTTTCCCCACTGTAGAATTGCCTAGACGGAGCAGAGATGACGCAACAGAAAAAGTGTGCTGGGGTTCCTCTAAGACCTAGTGGAACATATGCAAAAAATGTTGAAGGTTGACTATTAATGGTTCCTCCCGCTTTCAGAGGAGGATGACCCAGGCCTGGGATTCACCAGACAGAAAGCTTATCACAAAGGCCACCATGGCACAGTCCGAAGGTAACTGATGCACCCTCATTTCTAAGTATATGGTACACTGGTTTAAGAGACCCTCACAACTCTTGGGGTTCCCATCATGGCGTGGCAGGAGTGGCAAGTGCAAAGCAGGGATTGTGGTAACAACTGGAGAAAGATTCACCACACCTATGGAAGCAGGTGTGGCCACTGGAAGATGGGCAACTATATCTTGCAGCATCTCAAATAGCTGTTCCTGACGTTGGTCTTGGCAGGTCACTACAGCTACAATATTCTGGAATTCATGGCCAATGTATGCTGTCACAGATGATGGTAGTGGATCCTTTGGGTCACCACGAAAGATGACTATTGAACCATGCCAGGGAGTGGAATCTAAGGAGCCACCCGGTATTCACCAGAGCCCGCTGCAAAGCAGTTAAACTGCGCTGTGGGAGACTCGCAGATTGCCACCCCGGACGTGGCCGCTTGCGGTGATAGCAAAGGTACAGGAGGAGCAGGCTGAGGACGTGGTTGATGGGCAGGCAGATGCGTCAAGGTAGACAGAACATGGTCAGGTAACTCTCCTTAATGTCAGGGCAGACGGCAGACAGAGAATAGTCGAGGTCACAGGTACAGGTCTAAATCCAGACAGCATAAAAGTAGACACGGAACTCACTAGGAAGCACACCAATACATTGGTAAGAACTGCCAAGAGAAGTGCCTTAATAAAGAGTCCAGTGCCAGGTGATTGGGAATCAGCAGATTGCTGGCCCTGGGAGTTGGCCGAATTCCCGCACTAGGTAGTGATTACATGTGCGTTGGCTAGCAGAAGGGAGGGAGAGCGGAGCAGAAGCAGGCAGAGGTGAGTGTGACAACTAGCCCAGGGGACAGAGACACGAGCGTGTCCATGGTCCAGAGCAGGGACCATGGAGCGCATCGTGACAGCCGTCAGCTGAACCAGCTGATATTATTTTACACTAAGTGGCAGAAATTTTTTCTTATTACTGACAGTCTTCATCGGGCATTATGATTTTCCATGTTTGTTTGCCCTACTCTTTCTTCATGTGTGCAATACTTTTTCCCTATGTCATTTCTCATTATTACACATACAGTACTGTATGGACATCGATGGTTTGATTTCTTGTCTGTGTGGTTTGGATGGGTTGTTACTGATATCTGGTGAGAATTTTATGTCAATAGCACCTTTAGCAGCACAGTTTTTTTACGGCGAAAAATTTTGAATCCACCGAAAATCCGACTGTAACCAGTGCTGTGTAGATCGCAAGAGAAAATCTGTGCTGTAGTCTACACAGCATGGATTTTTTTACTGAGGACTTCTAAACTGTCAGGCATAAGAGAGAACATGTCCTATCTTCCGCTGGATTTCCATCAGATTCCCCTAGCTTCAATGTACGGGGCCAGTGGGAAATCCAAGACACAAAAAAACACGGCAAAACCATGGTGCGGCGAAGTTAAAATATCGTCAGATTTCTGATGGTGTTTTAACTACGCTGTGTAGACTTAGCCTTAGAAATATATTTACTTAGAAAATTGGTGACATGTTCAATATTTATTTCCTCTGCTGTACATTAGATTGATCGATCTCTTTTAAAAATCTGTCAGTCTTGCTAAAATCTAGGCTCAGCGAATTTTATAATCAACTAATGTGCCTGGCTAGCTTTAGAGTGCTATTATCTAAAACAGTAGAAGTAAAGGTCCAAGATCTTTTGAAGAATGCAATTACATGAAAATACCCATACAAATGTATCATAAAAGAGCACATTCACTGATTAAACATACAAATATAATAAATGAAATACATATTAACATATGAATGACAGATCAGTCCTAAAATTTAAATCACAGGAAAATCTAGTACTAAGTGTTAATATCCAATAAGCCTCGCAAATAGATATTGTTTTAATCATCCCTCTAAAGAGTGTAATTAAATATTTAATATTGCCAACTTTAAAATATACAAAATGTTTAGATGCCCTTGACAAAGTTTTAGACTATCAAATAAATGGTCACATATATGGTTTCTTAAATGAGTTTTTCAACAATAAACATAGCTATCCACAGGATAGATGATAAGTGCCTGATCACTAGGAGGTCCCACGCCTAGGACCCCCACAGATCACTCAAATGGGGGCCCACAGTCCCCGTTATTTCTCACTGCACTTGTACAATGAGGAAGTGTTGGAATGGAGCTAAGCGATGTACTTGGCTATCATCATTGGTGCCATAGGCTTTAAATGGAGAACCAAAATGCATGTTTGACTGCTGTTTTTTTCAAACACTTTTTCACTGTACAAGTACAGTGAGAAAGAATAGGGACTCTGGGCCCCATTTCAGTGATCGGGACTCCCATCAATCAGACTTTTACCACGTACCCTGTGTATACGTGATAAATATATATTATAATTATCACCTAGTGGTACAGCTCAGATACCAAATGTTGCATTTTCTGCAATGGAATTATTAAGAACTTAATGATTTTGATAGAAACTGAAGGCTAACATAGCAAAACTTGAATATGATGTTATCCAAGAAAAATGAAACAAGTTTAAACAGGATGTACAGAATTACACTATGAGGACTATATATGTTGCAGTAAAAATAAAAAATTGCCCATTAACAAATGAGAGTGGAACAGGCACTCAGGCACCATTATGGTATTGTCATTTTTTTTCTATCCCTTTTGGTATTAACTTTTTGATATTCTGTATTATCTGTGTGTCTACTAGACTGAGGCTATTTCATGGCATATTTATTTATGTTGTCAAAAAGAATGAAGAGTCCGCTCACCTATATAGCTCTTTCAAACATCCACTTTTGTAATTCCAAGGTGCAGGGAAGAGGTATTTGGCTGAGGATGAAGAGGTAAATACTAATCCAAAAAGGGAATTATTCCAGCACTCGTTCCAAGTAAAGTAAAAATGCACTTTATCATGTCTCAACTTAAAAACATGATTAAAAAGTCAAAAAACTCTAACAGACATATATAATGTCTCCGCATTTCGAGCCAACACCATGGGCTCTTAATCGTGACCACAATGAAATTAAACCGGAAACTCCCTTCAAAGCATCACGTAATCAAACATCAGACAAGAAAAGCTGTGCATTAACCCTTCAATATCTAGAATGGCATATAGAGCGATCACAGATAAACATTTATATAGAGGCAGATTAATACCCATACATCAAGTTAGTTTTATAATTTAGGCCTTTCGGATACCTGGTGTCCAGTGTCATTATCCAGAAGGCTTCACAATTTCTGTGGGAACCCCCTCAAATCGGTTTATACACTCTTCCGATCATACACACGCCGCAGTGAGTGTCCTCGAAGTGTTTGGATGCCCCAGACAAGTGGCCTACGATAAAATGTGTAGCGTCATAAATATGTTCAGGGATCCTACACTGTATTCGGTGGTACATCGTATGTACTGAACGTGGCACTGATCTTTAACAATTGTTAATGGTATTAAATCCTATAAGATTTGTGCTGTAGCCAACATAAAATGTGTCTGCTTGTTCTTATAAGGGCATCATCCACATCTGCTTCTACCACACTTGTAGCTACCTTTTACACTAAGCCACGTTAATTTTGTGATCAATATACAAATTAGCACGTTACCTATGGTTCTAGGTTTCCTGGACATAAAATTGCATCTCTGTTTGAGTAAATCTTTCAAATAGCGATCTATTGAAAGCATAGGTGTCTTCTAACCACGTTAACTACTTACTACGTTAACTACTCGGATACATTGTCAATGTGATTAGTTTGCCAGGTACCATGCAATAAATCTTGTCTGTCCCTGTTTGTACCTATATTGATAGCTCTTTGCAGAATACCCATGTTATGTCCAAGGCACTGTGTGTCTACTGACACTAATATTTTCCCTAGTCTTATCCTGACTACAATTTCTTTTAGCCCTTATAAATAAATATAATAAAGTGCGCTTTAACTTTACTTGGAACAAGTGCATATTTATTTAGACCAGATCTGTGCGTTGTTGCTTTCTGATGATGTAGGAGGTTTGAAGAGTTTGTGGTGTCTTAAAGGATATTTGTATCCTTTACATATACCTCACCATTTGGTGTCCTATCTTCAGAAGTGGTTCCTCTTTACCTTAATGAATGCTGTCTTAATTGTATGTTTTATGTGGATATAATAAAATGTTGTTTTATGTAAATTACTTTTGTGGTAGCCTTTTTTGTAGGTGTTTTGATTTATTTGTAAGGCTGTTTATTAATGTAATTAGTTCAGGTCCATATTTTTCTGTAGGTGTAATTAAATTTTACAATGGAAGTAGATGAACAGGTACTACAATGTTATCTGTTCACATTTACCAGTGAAAGTGAATTTCCACTGAAGAAGTGAACATCCATGCAGAAGAACATCCATGCCGGTGATACAGTGAATACGACAAATGGAGTAAACAATGTTAACTTTTCATTAATGATACAAAATCCATTTTGGTAACAGCAAATGTTATAAAGCAGTAGCCATGCCTCACTCATGTTTTCCATATCTATGACACCCTTGTAATATGGTTATATTGAGTAAGTCCTTAGCATCTGTTAAATGGGTATTCCCATTTAATTGATTACATTTAAACATGTAGGGAAAGATAAACAAAGACTATTACCAAATACATTGCTGTTCAGACTTTACAGATTTTATCCCCTGTGTTTGTACACAAGCTTCCCTAGTTACCAGCCCTTAAAGGCTGCAGCAGTGGCCAGGATGGTGACATCACTCCTTGCTGTGGAGCTTGTTTACATTACTTACTGACAAGTTTTAACTTTGTGCACTGCTGTTTACAAAACTCCAGCACCAATGTCCCTCTAACAGGATCAGCTAGGAATAGTAGAGATAATATGCCAATCACTGCTATAGACCTGTCCACAGCCTGAACAGGAAGTATGAGCCTGAATTTGGCTGTGGCTCTGTAAAATAGCATGCTGAGGCAAGCCATCAAAGTGACATATTTGCAGTTTGTGTCTAAGTGTAAATTAGTCTTGTTTTCATGACCATTCATTTAGATTCTCTAACACAACTGTCTTGGAACCTACTGCCCTGTATGCACTGGTGGTTTTAGCCTCTGAAGTGGCAAATACAGATAGGGTCCCACCTGATGAGGTCACCTTGATGCAGTCGGTGGGCATAGACAATATGATAAAAAATGGGCACTAAAAACATCAGCTTTATACATATAAAGAAGATAGTCGTAACATTGTTCCATAAATTCAATGTTTTCATGGGTTTTAGTGCCTACTGAGTGCTGCTGTGCTTTTTTTGTAGAGTTTCTGTTACATTTGTGTTTGTATGTGCTGGCTAATTTTGTCTTTGAATGAATTTGAATGAATTTTCACATTCATTTCTATGCTCTCCTTTGTTAAGACTTGTCAGGTGACATTTAGCTCACATGGGTAAGGGCTTGTTTATGCAATTACTTTAAAAAAAAATCTAGCGGCAGTTTGGTAGCAAAAATCCAAGACTATACCATTCAGATATTCACTTTATATGTAGCACAGTTTTGGACATGGATAAGCCTAATTCAGTGGGGTTAATCCTATCCTGTTTAAACAAAACAGTTTACAATGCAGAATGTGCATGGAACTTACATCAGTAAGTGGCTGGTCACACTTTTTTTTTCCATGCCATGTATTTTATATTCAAGACCAGAAAATTCCTTCTTAAAGTTCATTCCCATTGAGATATAATTAGACATAAATTCCTATAATCCCGGGACACAGATTTCCAGTGGAATATTACCCCTGAATAAAATTCCACCATGTTAACAATGCCTAAGAACGCTGCTACAACAGTTGATGTTATCAGTTTCCAAAGCTATAATCTTTATAAGTAGATCACCAGGTCCGTGTGTAGCATTTCCATCAAGATCAATGATGCCTTGAGCAATAAGTAAAAACATACCATTTTTATGACTTGTTTCAATAAGTCAAAGTGTTCAGTAAAACCTTTCGTTTTATGTTCTATTTTCTTTCCCCAACTCCAAATAATCATGAACTCTGTAGTGTTTAACTTCTATTAATTGTGAATGTGGATTTATAATTTTTCTTCACATTCACTGATGACTTTAGTGTAGTGTACGTTCACTAGTTATACTGCATTCAAAGTACAATCCATTTTTTTGCAACATCCTTCTGATTTGGTCTTGATCTTCCATGTTGACACTTGTTTCATATATGAATAATAATGATTTGGTTTCCACTTTTAACCCCTTAGTGTTACATGACAGATTTATACATACAGTGAAGGAAATAATTATTTGATCTCTTGCTGATTGTGTAAATCTGCCCACTGACAAAAACATGAACAGTCTATAATTTTAAGGGAAGGTAAATTTTAACATTGAAAGATAGAATATCAAAAATAAAATCCATTAAATCACATAAGTATTTGATACCTCTGGCAAACCAGATCTAATACTTGACTTGGTGGCAAAACCCTTGTTGGCAAGCACAGTAGTTAGACATTTTTTGTAGTTGGTGATGAGGTTTGCACACATATCAGGTGGAATTTTGGTCCACTCCTCTTTGCAGATCATCTCCAAATCATTAAGATTTTGAGGCTGTCGCTTGGCAACTCGGAGGTTTAACTCCTTCCATAAGTTTTCTATGGGATTAAGGTCTGGAGACTGGCCAGGCCACTCCATGACCTTAATGTGCTACTTTATGAGCCACCCCTTTGTTGCCTTGGCTGTACATTTTAGATCATTGTCTTGCTGGAAGACCCAGCCATGACCCATTTTTAATGTCATGGTAGAGGGAAGGAGGTTGTCAGTCAGGATTTTACGGTACATGGCTCCATCCATTCTCCCATTGATGTGAGAAGTAGTCCTGTGCCCTTAGCAGAGAAACACCAGCAAAACATAATGTTTCCACCTCCATGCTTGACAGTGTGGACGATGTTCTTTGGGTCATAGGTAGCATTTCTCTTCCTCCAAACACGGCGAGTTGAGTTAATGCCAAATAGCTCAATTTTTGGCTCATCTGACCACAGCACCTTCTCCCAATCACTCACTGAATCATCCAGGTGTTCATTGGCAAACTTCAGACGGGCCTGCACATTTGCCTTCTTGAGCAGAAGGACCTTGTGTACACTGCAGGATTTTAAACCATTACGGCGTAATGTGTTACCAATGGTTTTCTTGGTGACTGTGGTCCCAACTGCCTTGACATCTTTAACAAGTTCTCCCCCTGTAGTTTTAGGCTGATCTCTCACCTTCCTCATGATCAAGGATACCCCACGAAGTGAGATTTTGCATGATGCCCCAGATCAATGTTGATTGAAAGTAATTTTGTATTTCTCCCATTTTCTTACAATTGTACCAACAGTTGTCTCCTTCTCAACTAGCGTCTTACTTATGGTTTTATAGCCCATTTCAGCTTTGTGCAGGTCTAGGATCTTGTCCCTGACATCCTTAGAAAGCTCTTTCCTCTTGCTCATGTTGTAGAGGTTAGATTCTGACTGATTAATTGAGTCTGTGGACAGGAGTTTTTTTTTATAAAGCTGACTATTTAAGACAGCTGTCTTTAATTCAGTTAATGACTTGATTAGGAGCATCTAACTGGTCTGTAAGAGCCAGAACTCTTATTAGTTGTTGGGGGATCAAATACTTATTTCTCTCAGCAATATGAAAATAAATTTATATAATTTATATAATGTGAGTTTCTGGATTTTATATTTGATATCCTATCTCTCAATGTTAAAATTAACCTACCCTTAAAATTCTAGACTGTTCATGTCTGTGTCAGTGGGCAAACTTACACAATCAGCAAGGGATCAGATAATTATTTCCTTCACTGTAGATATTATGGAGCAAGGTCACTTCATGCTCCATAAAGGTTATGTCCATTATGGAGTCCTGCTGTATGTGCAGGATTAGCGACGGGAGTCTGGCTGATACACATAGCCAAATTCCTGTTGTAACTGCTTGAGTCGGACTTAATTTAGATGCTGCAGCCTAGAGTGACCACAGCACCTATGTGGTTGGACAAAGAGAAGAAGTTCCCTCTAACAGCCATCGGCACCCTGCATAGCTAGAATGTCACGTTTGCCATCTTAGTACCCAGTGATGCTGTAGCCATTCACTAACCTCTCTGGTCACATGCTGAAGCCAGAGATGGCCTGCGGAGGAACTGGCTCTCTGGCAGCACTGGAACATTGGTAATGTGGGAGTCGATTTGGATTAACTTTCAGTTTTAGCACAGTAAGAGGTGGTAGGAAGGTTTTTAAAAGTCCTGGAATATTAAAAAAAAACTTGCTATAAATACAACACTGAACAATGTTAGTTGCCAACTAAGTCATGTGATGTATAACTTGGCAGTGGGTGAATATATAAGGGCAAACCTTTGTTGCAGTGTCCCTCAAGATTATGTATCAAAATCTAAGTTTATTACATTTAGAATATCTGCCAGTATTGGTATTATGGGTATTCTGAATAGAGCACAATGTAAAGTTAAATCTAAAACTAGAGAAAAAATGTTGACATCTCAAGGAAGCTAAAGTTCCTATGCGGAAGGATTGAACAAACAGGCTGATAAATCAGTGACTTATTAATTAGAACAACCAGCAGTATAATTGTACAAATTATTCAGAATTATCTTCCTGTTTTATTTAGAGATAAGGCAGAGGCAGCACCTTATTGCTTAAATGACAGACACCAACAATGTCCTATAGACCCAATTGACTACAATGGGTTATTTTAAGAGAAAAAAATAGCTCTGCATGCTACCCTATTTTTTCCATCATTTTGTCAGAATCAGCGTTGGAGGCTCTGAACTCAATCTATAGCAGAGACGACGGGCAACATTGTGTCTCCCAGTATGAATAAATGAATGTAAAAAAAATGTATTTTGCAGAGACATCTTGCTCCAGAAGGTTATCTGATCTTAGGAAATAACAAAAGGCGTTAAAATAGTTGAGATTACTATCTGTGCCACAATACCATAATGCATTAATGGTTAACAAAAGCTTTGCAATATTCAATAATAGTAGGCTTTTTTCTTTTAAATATTCATACGAATATTCATACGAATTATTTTATTATGACACACTTGTCCGGAACTTCAGGACATACGTTAAAATTCTTAGAAATATAGAACAATGAATAGTGGTATACTTAAGGTTAACGTCCAGCAATCAGCTCATTTTTGGACCCGATTCATCCATTTGTGGTAGCTGAAGATAATAAGAAAAGCTTTGCTACACTGTATTTGACAAGAAAAATATCAAATAAATAAAATTTTAACAGGCAAAATATTCCAGGTTGTAATAGGTGTGAGATTGGTAAATAATTAACAATTGCTATCTTGTTTATATCTGTGCATACATAGACGACATGTCATATTCTATTGCATATATATAATAGGTTGGACTCAATGGATCTGTGTCTTTTTCCAGCTTTATCTCTTATGTTACTTTTTACATTAAAGGAATATAATAATCTTAATTTTATGAACTGTGAATGACAATTATTTATGCTATTACTTGCAGAGAATGCAGACTCCAACATCTGGGCTGTACCATTGGGGTATTAAATGGGTGATCTCACCATTCTGTTTCACAGAGCCTGCTCTTCACAGGCAGCTTCAGACTCACACTTCCTGGTTAGACTGTGTGTGGTTCTATAACAGTGACTGACATATCAGCTCTGCTATTTCTCTTTGAGCTTGTTACAGTGAGATGAGTGCAGGAGGTTTATAAATGTTAGTGCACAAGGCTACGGTGCTCTAAAGGGTTAAAGTTTGTCAGTAGTAAAGATAAACAAGCTCCTGAGCTGGAGATTACATAACAGGACAGGATATCTGAAACAATACGACCAGAGAGAGATGGTTGGTAACCTAGAGAAAGTTGTGTAAACAAGCAGGAGCTGAAATCTCCTCTATCTCACAAACAAAACAAAACAGCAATGTATTTGGTAATAGTCTTTATTTACCTTTGCCTACATATTTAAAGCTAATCATTGTGGTGCAAAAAAAACCATGTAAGGAACCATATAAATGAACATTGATTTGAGATACAAAACACATAGGGCCACATGTATGAAAACTGTCTAGGTCTAAAACTCATTTTGTTGCAACCATTAAGTGCCCCTTCCATTTTTCCAGAGCACTATATGAAATGAAAGGGGCGCTCTGATTGGTTGCTATGGGCAACAAAGTGAGTTTTAGACCTAGAAAGTTTTCATACATGTGGCCCATAGTCTAGAAATGTGCCAATAATTTTGAGAAAATTTCAGTGTTGTAGCTAATAATGGGTTTATAAGCCCACTAGAGGGGGCAATTGGAAACATTCAGTATCCAAAACAATTCAAGGTGTTCATTGGAAGGAGCCCCGAGCGTCTCCAAGTCAATCTATGTAAAAAAAATATTCATGACAAACTAGTGGGAAATTAAGGTAAACTAATTTTTTATTAATATCAATGCAATTAAAAATTACCATAGAGAAAAAAGGTGTTGTATTGGTTCACTGTTGTAGACTTTTTTAGCATGGTAGGTGTCCAAGCCCTATAAAAGTGTCACTATATAGCAGATCTAGAATATGTAAGATCCTTAGTATTGTCTAAAACCAGTGTCAGTGAATAGCTGATCAAAAAATGGGTTGTTAGTATAGTCCAAGCCCAGAGTCCCTGAAAATAAGACCTAGTACAATTTTTTTCAAGCTTAGAAATCTAAGGCCTCCCCTGAAAATAAGACCTAGTGGCAGTCATTGCTACAGCTCCTCGCAAGCCATATATTAGCAGATCATTTAGATAGGTCTTACCTTGTGTGGGAGGCTACCTAGAAAGAGGTGCTCATTTAAGGAAAGTGCTAGATATGAAAGATTGGAACCATTGATTCTAAAACAAAAAGTCACAAGAAATTCACCATTAAACTCAGGGTTTGGAGAATCATAATGATGATGACTGTCTTTGAATAAATGTTGCTTTTTGTTCATAAATACCGGGATCAGTAAATGTACCATAGATTGTTGTACATTGAACTAGAGTCACAAGAAATTCTTGGTGGAAGTCAGAGCTTCGCTGGTTATGCTGATGTTTGTGATGACACGACTACAGTATATTAATAAATGATAATTTTTTTTTTTTGTTCAACAATAAATGTGAATTCTTGTTTATGGAAAAATAAGACATCCCCAAAAATTTAAACCTATCGTGTCTTTAGGAGCAAAAATTAATATGATACAATCTTATTTTCGGGGAAACAGGGGAGATGAACAAAGACAGATGATCACAAGGTAAGTCTTTCCAAACAGTTGCTCAATCATTTGGTATCCGTGTCTTTGTGGACATGATAGACCACCATCACAATGTTAGATTAAAGTATGTCCACAGAAGGGATGGTACGGCTAGCAACTATTGTTTACTTGGCATTATTGAAGAACAAGGTGAGCACACAGTGTAAACCAAACGTGACATAGTTGTTCCTTGTTTCATTAGGGTAGATCCGGTTAGTGAAATAGACTGTGGTAGTAAGGCAGATCACATCACCAAATTTTGGATCGCTGTAAACCACGTCAATTGTGCACTGTCAAGGGAAAAGAGCAGGAAGGTAAAATATAATAAAGACAATCCCACTTTACTGAAGGGAAAGTGACAACCGATCATCTAAATGGGGAAGAAGTAATAAATAAAATGGGGTGTACAGAGTGAAAAGGGGAGGGGTACATGAATATAAAATAAATATAAAAAGCCAAATAATACATAATGAAAAGATGTCTGGGTATGTAGCTACAATTCCTATCCTTATATCAGGTTATCAGTTTCATACCTGGACACCTGTGGAAAAAGTAGACAACCGATTAGAACATTGCCAGCCAAGTAGGAAAAGGTAAGTGCATACCCGGTTGCCCAATTTTCCAACAGGCTGACGATGGGTTCCCCAATTTTCCTGCAGACTGTTGATTGGTTTGCCCAAAATTTGGTTCATCCAGGCCTAAATCTGAATTATAACACTTCTATGGTTATTAGGGAAGCTGAATTTACTTTTACTTTGATACTTGAAATCTCCAGATTACAGCCTCTAACTGTGACAATAGCAGGTTTTAAGTGGACATATTTCATTGTTTTCACTGATTTAATTGCCCAGTATTACCAGATCCTCTTGGACCATCATAATTGGTTCCTATTTGGAATTTCCATTGAGCTACAAAAAAAGGGCTCAGGCTTCTGTCAGCTATTGATTAAGCTCACATAATACAACTTGTCAGGAATACTAGTTAAGATCACATAATGACAGTGCATAGTTATGTCATTGGCTAAAGTGTTAAGCATGTCCAGTCATTGTGATCTGTAAAAGCCTTTGCATGCCTCCGTCTCAATTAAATAGGTCCTTCTCAGCAAGACCAAAAGCCATATTATTTTTTATTTAACTCAGAAGAAAACAAGATGACCTTTGTTATATGTGTCCACAGAAAAGAAGGGCTATCATGAAATAAGACATACTGTACAGTCCAATATGTACTTCTCATTATTTTCTTTATAATTCCCTATACATTTAACATAAGAAAGTAATGTTGGCCAAGCATGATCTAACCATGTTTGAAAAGATTATTGTAAAGGAATCAAATGCACATATTTCACTGAGCTAACAAGGAACAACAAACCTTTTGTAATGTATGTGATACCAACCCTATGCTTTCGTCATACTACTGTACAAGTCATCAAAATGAAAAAAAAATAAAAGTAAAAATACAGCTAACATTTCTACATCAATAGCATAAAAGAAAATAGACCAACAGAAGAAAACAATGCTATGTGCATTTTAGTGTTTGCATGTACTTATACTATACTTTAAGAAAAAAAATGAGCTGTGGATGCAAACTGAATCAAAAAGAGACATAAACAATATTTTTAAAAAAAACGACTTTAATTGGCTTTGAAAAAGTCCATCAAAGCAAATGACACAGAACTTCTTATCAATCTCTTCCAAATCTCAACCAAAACATGTAATAAAGAGCAGTTAACATTTGCAGCAAATCAGCAAGCATAACATTTACTTAAAGTTAAATATTATTGGCTTTAGGATAGTTCAATATGTGCAAAGCATGAGATGAGGACTATTAAATCCAATTACCTTTCTTGAGAAAAATATTGTGTGAACTTTTAGCAGGTAACACTTTTACTTGAAGAATAAAATGAGGGATTATTTAATTCTGCAGAGGGTCTGGCATCATTAAAGTACAGAAAGATATATAGTTTCATAGTTTCATAGTTTCATAGTTTGTAAGGCTAAAAAAAAGACAAGTCGTCCATCTAGTTCAGCTTTGTCATGCATATAAAATGATAGGAAATAGGTGTTTAAATGGCTGTCCTATCAGGATATCACTAATCTATATACCTTATTAGGATACATGGATGCCATATAGGGGAAAACCACCACTTGGTATACCCCTCTGCCAACCATATTGGAGAGTCAGCAAGAGGAACTTCAGCCACCTAAATATTTCATGGATGGTTCTTCATCTACAGTAAATAGCCACCATATGATATGGCACCTCAGAGGGAATGATCTACAGATGGCAACAACCAGGGCCGTTCCTAGGGGTGGGCAAGACGGGCGATGACCCGGGGCGCCGGGGCTCCGCTCACCCGAGGAGGGCGCCGGCCACCTCGCCCGCCCCGCAGTTAGCCCTGGTCTCTGCACGGCCATTGTAAAACAGCCGTGCAGAGTTAAAGCCAGCAGCTGCATACACTTAGTGCAGCTGCCGGTATAGGGAGGAGGCAGGACGGATTGCTCCCCTCCTGCCTCCTCCCCTGTATGTATCCGCGCTCGATACATACACAGCGTCGCAGGGGGCGCACAACTTTCACCGCGCCCCCTGCAACGCTGAGCCTCGGCGCCCATCCCTCCCAGGAGACCCCAGGAGCTGAGTGTAAGCGGCGTGATGACGTCACGCCGCTTACACTAAATCCCAGCTCCCGGGACCTGGCCGCTGCAGGGGTCCTGGAAAGGTGAGTTTTTTTTTATGTTATTATCCTTAGCTACAGGGGGGCAAAACTGGCTACAGGGGGCAAAACTGGCTGCAGGGGCAAATGCACAGGCAATGGCTACAGGGCAAACTGGCTCAGGGACAAATCTACGGGGGCAACTGGCTACAGGGGGCAAAACTGGCTACAGGGGGCAACTGGCAGGACTACAAGGGGCAACTAGGAGGGCTACAGGGGGCAACTGGCTACAGGGGCAACTATCATGGCTACAGGGGCAACTGTCTGGTTACAGGGGGGGGTATTACATGGCTACAGGGGCAACTATCTGGTGAAGCATTATGGCGCATTATTTTACGGAGGGGGGGGCGAAATTTCTTTACTTCGCCCTGAGTGCAATTTAGCCTAGGAACGGCCCTGGCAACAACACTGGCAAAATCAGCAGTGGCTCTCAAACCAAGAGGGATCAATTGATTGTCACAGCCATTCTCATATTAAAGGTGAGAGACTATCTCTTTAGGCTTATGTGGTCAATAAGTTTTTCATATAGAATATAAGGGTGTAAGACAACTTTGTTCCAACAAGTTATAATTTAAAATAAAAGTGTGTAATGTGTTTAGTGAGGCTTCGTTTATCTAATACGATGTTTTGTTTGGACACTTTTTGGAAAGTACTACTTTAATGGGCGAGATTTACTTAGACTGGTTTCATACATCTTTAAGAGATCCAATAACCTGAATCCAGCAATCTTGCTTAAAAAGTTTAAAAATAGCCATTTATTGACTCATATTAAAATTGTGACAATACAAAAAGACCTCACTGAAGCATTTCAAAGTAAGAGCAACATGTATGAAGCTTGGCGCCAACACGCCAGCTCTAAATTGATGTAGATGAGTGTAAAATTTGACAGTATGTAAGAGTGTTATGCGCTGAACATATGAAAACTGTCTAGGCCTAAAACTCATTTTGTTTCCCACAGCAATCAATTAGAGCGTCACTCTCATTTTTCGCACCATATGAAACTTAAGGGGCGTTAGACCGTTTTCATACATGTGGCCCAAAGTGTTGTACACCAAACGTTTTGGTGCATAGAGTTTTATCCGCCAAATTTTGTCTCTGCCATGGTATGAATTTGTATGGCAGTTTCATGTATTCTTGGTGCATTTTTGATGCAATCAAAAGTGCCACGTCTAGTTCAGACTGTGCCATGTTTTGGTGTATGACTATTCATACATCTGTCAGAAAAGGCTAAGACAGTTTTTTGGCTCAGAGTATGGCATAAAAATGGCACAGCCCCGTTCATACATGTTACCCTCAGTGTTCTTGGTTTGAAAAGCATTAGCGAGTAACTTTTTTGTTGATTATCATGTTTTAATATGATTTAATAAAGGCATATTTTTATACTTCATGAACAAGATTGCTGGATTCAGGTTATCTGTTATTGTTTGATGTTACTAACCAGAGTAGGTTTCTGTGTAGTCTAAATGTGCAATTGCAATGGCTTTATATCTTTTAGAGGAGTCAGGTGGAGTAAATGTGCTAAATTTATTAAGAGGTGTATGCAAGATTGGTACATATTTGACTGAAATCTACTTTTTTAACCATGGGCTTGAGATGACACGTCGCTAGGCTGTTGTATCCGGGGCTTGTGCCCTGGATAAAATGACTGCTGTTCCCTAATCAGGTCAAGAATGGCAATCTGTTTATGCATCCTCGGAACATGCATACAGTTGTAAATTACAATGGAGCAGGCAGCTATCAGTTCCTGCCTGCCATCAGCTAACATGGCCTGCAGCGCCGTTGCCTCATCTAAGCCACAAAGTCGTAAGAGGTAGGTTTTTGGCAGGTGAATGGGGAGAAGTGAGTATTATTATTAATACTTCAATGGCAGATGCCTTATACACCTCTGTATCTTTATACATCTATATACATACCTACATACTGAAGGACCGTAATATTTGTGTCTATTGGGAGGACCTATATACCTAGCTAACTACAGTGGGATCCTATGTAGCTACGGAGAGGGCCTATATACCTTTCTACCGCCCCTACCTATTTACTGAGAGGAGCTATATTCCTATATACCTTCTTAAGGGCCTACAGCATACACTTCTACTGGGGCGAGCTATATACCTACTGAGGATGCATGTAAACCTACTTACTGAGTTCACCTATATACCAACCTGCATACTGGAGACCTTTATACCTATCTACTGAGGCACCTATATACCCACCTACTTACTGGGAGTCTATATGGCTACCTTCATATTAGGCTTACAATATATACTTACCTATATACTATGGGGCTTATATATCTACCTAATGGGGGCATATATACCTATCTACTTTATGAGAGGCTTATATAACTACCTAATGGAGTTCCTATATAGCTACCTGCTGACGGATCTATATACCCTGTCTACCTAATAGGGGATCAAAACAGGAAAGCTAGGTGATGCCTCATCCCCAACAGCAGGCATCTAGCTTTTCTACAATACGAAAGTTGGGTGCCTACTGTAAGGGATGGCCATCCTCCACAGCAGGTACCTAGTTTTCTTATACTAGAAAAGAGGATTGCTGTGGTGGATGGGGTGTCACAAACTTTTCTAGGTGGTAGATAGTTAATAATAAAGACTCAGTCCTTAATTTTTTTAAGCTTTATAGAAAACTATTTATATGTATATACAGTCCATACAATTCAGGACAAACATCTGTATCTTTCAATACATTAAGGAAGTATTAAACCTGTGATGCGAGAGTCTCTTACAACCTTTAAGAGAGCAACATAGAAAATTCTTACTTATGGTACATAGCTTGTTTTGAACACGGAGCTTTTTTTAGAAGCAGCCATGAGGATCGCCACACGCCCCAAAGTGACGTTTCGGAGGTTAACTCCTTCCTCAGACCGGCGTAGTCGGCTGTATCATCCCACAGGAAAGATACAGATGTTTGTCCTGAATTGTATGGACTGTATATACATATGAATCGTGTTCTATAAAGCTTAAAAATATTAAGGACTGAGTCTTTATTATTAAGGATACACGTATATAGGGCGTAGGAGAAAAGCCCTTATCTCTATAGTCCTTCCTGTTGATGCTTGACATAACTGAAGAGAAATATGGTTTTATCGTTACAATAGGTAGTGTTTTTATTTACATGTTGCCCCTTTGGACTATATCGGATTCGTTGGACTATGTTGGACTAGTGTTGGAGCCTTGTCTTTACAAAAATGGTAAAAGATGTTGTCAGGGAGTGTTTATTTAAATTAGGAGTTTTTGTTGTTTATTTGTGGTTTTTTTTCACCATTTTTTACATTATCAGTAATGGAGGTGTCTGACATATGCCTCTCTATTGCTATCACTTGGGTTTGGTGGTGTTTTATGTCCCTCCAAGGCCAACTCCCTCTTTACTATTATCCCAATAACCAATGCACCACAGATACAGGGAATAGCTGGGTTACCATCAGAAGTGGACCATCTAATGTGATGATCTGCTTTTGGGATGGCTATGGGCTGGTAATTTTAGGATGGGAAGCGACCAATTTCCATGGCCCTTCTCATCCAGATAGTATCAAGCTGCAGCTGCTTGTACTGCCTTGGCTGGTTATGAAAAAAGGGGGAGAACACACATCATGTTTCTTTTTTAATAATTTGTCTCTTTTAGTATTTTTAATAAATGCGAAAAAAGAGACGTGGGGTTCCCTTATTTTTCCTAATCAGCCAAGATAAAACTAAGAGTTGCTGGCTGCTATAATCAGAATGGATATTGGTCTCTTCCCATTTTAAAAATATCAGCCTGCAGCTGCCCAAGGACCAGATCATAACATTAGATGATTATGACGATAACCTGGCTCTTTCCAGTATCCCTGGTGGATTGTGCTAGGGTAATAGCGAGAGGCGGAGAGAGTGAGCATTGGAGTGACAAAAAAAACACCACTGGCTGACACCAAGCCCTAGTAATAGTAATGGAGAGGTGTCTGTAATACGCCTTTGTAACTAACACTGTAATGAAATGTTTAAAAAAACACAAATAACAAAGAACATTTTATTTAAAGGGTTTTTCCAGCACAGGCTTTCTCAGACTTGAGCTGTTTCTCTTACAGCTTCAATCCAAGGGTGTGTCTCTCTTCCCAGTGGGTGTGTCTTCCCTCACTGAAGAATGGTGACATCATCACACCCTCTTCCTGTTCCTGCTCCCTCCTCAGTCTTCATTCACAGCTCTGCAGACCTCCTGCAGTGGTCAGTTCTCATGTCTGGGGAGATGTCACCTGCATCCCATGCTCCACAAGCAATCCTTGTAACCAGAACACCTGTATTGGTGTAAGCAGTTATACATACAGCCCCCTTATATTACAGAAAGTGACATCTTGTCATTTTGTCTAGCAGAGTGTATTATATGTGTGTTATATGGTTGGGGGAGCAGAGTGTATTATATGTGTGTTATATGGGTGGAGGGAGCAGAGTGTATTATGTGTGTGTTATATGGGTGGAGGGAGCAGAGTGTATTATGTGTGTTATATGGGTGAGGGGAGCAGTTTGTATTTTATGTGTTATATGGGTGAGGGGAGCAGAGTGTATTATATGTGTGCTATATGGGTGAGTGAATCTAGCATTGACCAGATCCACATCAGAGCTGTCCCTGAGCAGACCAGCATTCACTAAACAGCTCAGGGGGAGTAAGCACAGAGAGCACAGGACAGCCAATCACAGCACAGGGGACGTGGCCCTACCCCAGGCTGCTAATAGCTGCTATACGAATTGACTAGGTAATACAAACCAATTGCAAAAGTGCTTATTTTTACTGTCCCCATCATTACATATATGATCTTTGTAGCGAGAAAACCCCTTCAAATAAACACTTCTCCGACAACTTGACTCAATGATCCTTTTATTAAAGAAAAAGATTCAACGCTAGTCCAACATAGTCCAATGAATCTGACTTAGTCTAAAGGGGGATCTGTAGAAAAATAGGAACACTACAAAAAACAACATAGTACTAATCTCCATTCGCTGCACCCCAAGGATCATTCCTGCAACTGATTTTCTGAGAGTGCAAAGGATGGCCTTTAGGCTGGACAGGGGCTGTTTATATAGGCGAGCAAGGTGGGCAGTCGCCCGGTGCGTCGCTCACTAAAGTGGATGTTGTAGTACCGCTCACCTGGTGGAGCATAGCCCGCCCCACTCACCCGGCGATTATTATCTTACTCTGCAGTGCCGTTTTGAAACGGCTGCGCAGAATTACTGTACCTATTGGGAGACCTCTATGTCTACCTACCGACTGAGGGTCTTAATTCCTACCTACCTACCTACAAGGGCTCCATATAACTACCCACCTACCTACAGGGCAGGGTGCCTAAATAACTACTAGGGACCTATGTTCCTATCTTATTGGGGAGGCCTATATTACTACATTTCTACTTAATAGGGGACCTAGATACCTACCTATGGTGGGACCTATAAGTCTACCTGTGCTGTCCCAGTTATGGCTTCCAATTGTCACACATTCATATTATATTGAATTCATATTATGTTTATGTAATATTTGATATGTTATGCTGCCACCCTGTGGCCACTGTTTGTAATTGTTTGTATGGTTATGTCGGATGGTGATATAACTCCCATACTCCTTTGCTGCATCTTCCTCCTCCTCTTTTGTGAAGTCACATCCTGTCTTGCCTCACTGTAGTCGTGACTCCATATTGTCCAGACATGTTTGCATAGAATTGAGATGAGAATTAGTTTTGACCATATTTATTTATCCTGTGTGTTATCTCAAGGTACAATGAATAAAACAACCCTGAAGGCACATCCATTGCATCCTTCTTACTGGAACTCCACATGCTTTGGAAGGGGATTAATACAGAGAGTTCACTATCTACCATTAGCTTGTGCAGAGATTTCTCACAACCCTTCAGGGACCTCTCTAAAGTACATCGGTGGCAGAATACTACCTAACTGGGAACTATACACCTACCTAATATTGTTTGTTCGTATAATGGTTTAGATTCAGTAACGGTATGTTATATTATTCAGCCACTATGTTATAGTAATATGTGGTTATGGTTGGGCAGAATTATTCAGTCACTATGTGCTGGTGATATGTGATCTTTGTTAAATATTAGTAATATAAGCCTTGGGATTATGGTTTTGTGTAGTAGTGTTATTTGGTAACTGTATGACTATTA
The DNA here is from genome assembly GCA_025379985.1 of Phyllomedusa bahiana. NCBI lineage: Eukaryota > Metazoa > Chordata > Amphibia > Anura > Hylidae > Phyllomedusa > Phyllomedusa bahiana. Next base: position 92,660 of record JAODAL010009074.1, read on the forward strand.
TTTAGTAGTTCTATACCTAGAACTTTGTGTTTTGTATATTCAGGCACTGGTTAATGATGATGCAATGTGTCACAGCGTGGAACAACATATTAAGGGAGGGTGAGGGAGAAATTTCTTCATCTTGCCCTGTGCAATTTAGCCTAGGAACGGGCCTGGTCTGCCCAATACGAAGATCGTGATCCTGGAAGTACAGGCCACAGAACAATCTCCATGAGCTTGGTCCTCTTTCTCACCTAGGAGAGTGTACCTGTACCTTCTCTCCTGCTGTTCCCTGCAACCATTGTGTTATCTGGCCTAGTGCCAACAAAAATACAGCCTCCACTTATCACCACATAATCTCCACCTTCACCTACCACCCTATGGGAAGTTTGTACATAGATTGGGAACAGGTAGGGAGTTGCTGGAAAAGTGAGGATTCTAAGATGTTTCTGTGGAAAATTCTGCAGAGACCAGTCGTGGCTGGATGAAGTCATGAATGTGATCTAGGTTGAAAGTTAAAAAAGGATAAAGAACGATTTTGACCAGAGAAGACGTTATCTGTGAGTCACTGGCTCTATAACTACACTGTAATCACTTATGTGTCTACAACTGGTAGTCACTATGTGGTGGTCGCTTGTGGTCATGGTCTGGCAGTATTATTTGTTCCTTAGTTATTATTGGGATTGATGGTCTTGGTATTGTGGGATTTGCTTAGTGTATAGGTGTAGTATTTGGTGACTGCATTATTTAAAGGGGTTTTATCTTTACACACTTATGTAGACTTGAGCTTTTTCTATCTGTTTCAGCTTCAAATCCAGGGGCAAGTCTCTCTTCCCTGTAGGCGAGTCTCTTCCCAAGTAGGTGTGACTCTCCTCCCAGGAGGTGTGTCTCCCCTCACTGAAGAGTTGTGACATCATCATTCTGTGTGAAGCAGTGGATGGGAGGGTTGTCACAGCTCCTGCTTTGTTCTCTTGTCTGCAGAGCTGTCACCTGCCTTCCAGGCTGCACAGGCTCCTTGTAACCAGAACCCCTGCATTGCTGTAACCAGAGCACCAGCATTGCTGTAAGCAGTTATACATACAGCCTGAACTGATGAAACAAATGTGAGAAAGGCACACTCCCCCCCCCTCCCTCGCCGCTCTGTTATCAGGCAGGAGGTAGAGCAGATTGTATAAGGCTGTTATATGGGGGGAGCACATGGTAAAAGGCTGTGTTATATGGGGGGAGCACAGGGTATACGGCTGTGTTATATGAGAAAAAAAGTGAATCTAACAGCTGGAGACTCAGCAATTGCCCAGATCCTTTAAATAGAGTAATCACTGGGAGATGAGGAGCTGAGACAGTTCATTTCACTTTTGTTTTCCACAGCTCAGAGGGGAATAAGCACAGAGTGCAGGCAGCAAATCATAGCACAGGGGACGTCTCCCATCCAGGGGGCGGGTCCGAACAGGCTCAATGACATATCAGTAAGCCAATCACAGAAAAGGGTTTGTGTCTTGTCCAGCTGTTGCAGAAATAGCTATAGATGCACAGATTAGCTCAGATCTGCTATACTAAGTGACTTTGGTAATGCAAATCAATTGCAAAAGTGTTTATTTTTACTGTCCCCATCATTTGAGATATGATCTTTGTAGCGAGAAAACCCCTTTAAAGTTGTTACACTATCATGCATAAATGAGGCAAATTTGTCAGCATTGATTTCCATTATACAGTGTTCTGCTGAAGTGATGTACAGTATCAGTTTATGTACAGGAAATGTGTAAAATTAGTGATGGGAACATATTTTGAATCCATTAAAATACTTGCTGCAGTTCATGTGCTGTGAAGAATGCTATGTGAACTTAGGCCCTACTGCGCAAAATGTAACTCAAAGGGCGTTTCCCCTAGGTGTTTTAAGGCAGGCATCCTCAAACTGCGGCCCTCCAGCTGTTGGGAAACTACAACTCCCATCATGCATTTATATAATTTATAACAGTGGGCGTGATGGGAGTTGTAGTTTCCCAACAGCTGGAGGGCCGCAGTTTGAGGATGCCTGTTTTAAGACCCCAACAACACCTCTGGTTATGAGCTGAAGAATAATTGTACTATGCTTTCAGCCATTGAGCTGTAAGTATGGCCTTGTGTTTGTGATCTCTTTTCTCGATTAATTATACCCAAGTGGAAAGAGTAGCATAAAATTGGAAAATCTTTACAGAAAGCAGGTTTGCACCAAAACAGCAGAATGCCTTTAGTAGATCCCCCTCCATATGCACAAATAAATCTTTGTGACCTTCTGCTTGATTTTGGATACTGTTGGAGTATTGCTTCAGTTAAAGTGCTACTACAGTGATGGTGTAGTACTGACGGGTCCAACACCTTTATTAAGATAGCAGAGGGCACCAGAGTTGGTGGGCGGAAAGCAGAGCCTAAACAGAGGTATGGGGTGTGAGCCCAAAAACAGCAGTGCAGTCTGGGAGACAAAAGCAGGAGAAAGAGAGGTCTGTGTGTGAGCTGCAGCCTTAGGCCCTGTTCACACGGCGGATTGGGGCGCGGTTCTGGCTGCGGGTTCCTACGCGGTTTCCGCAGCCAAAACCGCGCCCAAATCGCGCCTAGTTTATTAACATGGTTTCCTATTGGAAACCGCGTTAATATTCACACGCCACGGGTTTGTCCGAGGCTTCGGCGCGGCGCGGTTTGCCCCCTGCTATTAATTTGCATGAGGGCAAACCCTCGGCACAAGCCACGCCCCAGCGCCCGTGCCGCAAACCCGCGTCGGGAGACACGAGTTCGCGGCGAGGTCCGACGAGGTTTTGGCCGCGGCAAAACCTGCGGCCAAAACCGCTGTGTGAACATGCCCTTATTGTCTCTATAGAGAACCACAGTGTGACAGAAAATAGTCACATTGTGAGTCCAACTGTTGAGTAAGAATAGGAAACCCTGTAGATATGTAGCTGACATGGTGCTATTGAAACCTACGCATCCCCGGAGAGGGAGATTCCTGGTGTGCATGGATGCTGCCGAAGATAGGCCTTGCAGCATCTCGGTTACTGAAAAGGCACATAGAGATGAGATTTAGATTTAGAGTAGGTCCTCATCTAAACTTGATGTGCCCTCACAGTTTTGATTAAAATGAGCCTTAGATTTTAATGTATACTAAAGGCAGCAGAAATTTTCAAATAAAAAAAAAAATATATATATATAATATATATAAATATATATAATAGCTGTCTGGAAGCCAGGAAAACACTTTCTGTTTGAAGTTAGAAGTAGTGTTGAGCGATTTTTTAATCGACAAAGTTGAAATCGGCAAGGTTTTTATGGTGATCGCGAAATTTTCCAGACTCCGTAGCGATAATTAAGGTTATAATCTGTGCATCATCTATTAAGATCGCGCCTTTTCTTTCGCGCATCCCTCTGTAATTTTGAGTCCGCCAGCAAAATGGATTACGAATAGGAGCAGGGTGAGATGTGTGTGCGACGTCATGACTGGGATGAGAATGGTTTGCGATTGGCTGGAAAAATCACATGACCCCCTCGTTTTACATAGAACACGTTTCGTTTCAGCCTCAGTGTCTCTCAGCGGCCTCATAGTGAATGACCTGCGCTCTGCTGGTGGCCAAACAGCTCAGCGAAATTAGTCTATTCTGAGCCACAGAGAAGACCTCTACTATTAGCTAGTGATCCTTCCAATATAGTTAGGAGATTATGGATTGAACATTTTATGTTAGTTAGCTGAGAATTTAAAAGCAGAATCTACACTGTACATTCACGGCGTGGAGCGCGGGGGGGGGGGCCACCCGCGGGGCGAGAACAGACAAGCTCTATCTATAAAGAACTACTGGATAAAGATTCACTCAAACCTTAGTGTAGACATGTAGTGGAATATCTTTATTATTAACTTTGCTATTGCACAATATTTTCCTGGATATTGGGCGAGCCGAACTTATATTGGATAAAACATCATTTCTATTAACTGAGGTCTCTTTGAGGTATAGCTGCTACAAACTCCACTTTTATATATCAGTATATAACATTTCAGATAGGTGTTCAATTTTACCCCATTACACCTGTGACTGTTGATATATCCACCTGCACTAATTACAACCAGCAATCTTGATATCACACAGGTTGTTTGTTTGCCAAAAATACCGTGTATCGTAGAAAACATCACAAGGTTACGTCGTTTTTTGACTTTTATGCGCACCTGCAGCACAGTTTTCATGACTGACGCAAGCCTCTACTAAATCTTAAAACAGCAATTCTATATTCTACCACAGTGAATTGAAAGGTGCAAAAAATAACGTTTGTGTAATCAAAACAAAAACAGTTACGTGTTTTTTTGACTTGCGCACCCAGCCACTGTTCATTTGGACGCAGCATCTACGTAAATCTTAAAAAACAGCAATTCCTATATTCACCACAGGTGAATTGAAAGGTGCAAAAAATACAGTTTTATTATATCAAAACATAACAGTTTACGTGTTTTTTTGACTTTTGCGCACCCAGCCACTCGTTATCATGTGACGCAGCATCACGTAAAACTAAAAACAGCAGTTCTATATTCACCACAGGTGAAATGAAAAGTGCAAAAAAATACCGTTAATTATCTCAAAACATAAGTTAACGTTTTTTTGAACATTGCGCACCCAGCACTGTTCATTGACGCACGCCAGCCAGCATCTACGTAAATCTTAAAACAGCAATTCTATATTCACCACAGGTGAATTGAAAGTGCAAAAAATACCGTTTTAAGTATATCAAACATAACAGTTACGTGTTTTTTTGACCTTTGCGCACCCAGCACTGTTCATATTGACGCAGCATCTACGTACAAATCTTAAAACAAGCAATTCTATATTCACCACCGGTAATTGAAAGGTGCAAAAAAACCGTTTATTATATCAAAACAGAACAGTTTTACGTGTTTTTTGACTTTTGCGCACCCAGCACTGTCATAGACGCAGCAATCTACGTAAATCTTAAAACACAATTCATATTCACGCACAGGTGAATTTGAACGGTGCAAAAATACAGGTTTATGATATCAAAACATCACAGTTACGTGTTTTTTGACTTTTGCCGCACCCAGCACTGAGTTCATCGTGACGCAGCATCTACGAAAACTTAAAACAGCAATTCTATATTCACCACAGGAGAATTGAAAGTGCAAAAAATACCGTTTATTTATACCAAAAACATAAACAGATACGTGTTTTTTTGGATCTTGTGCCCAGTCCAGATTGTTTATATGACAGCCTGCAGTTAAATATTTGAATCAGCAATTTTGTTTAGATTAGAGGGATTTGAGAATAGCTGTGATTTAGCCTCTTTTAATATGAGACCTTTCCCAAAACTATTGCGCATACCTTCTCAAATTTTTATATTTTCTGAACATGGGAGCGAAATTCAGGTGTAAGCGACGCAATAGAGGGGGTTAGCACATGAAGGTAGAGGTCGAGAGAAGGTGCCTCCTTCCAGTGCTGGCGACAACACGCATGCCAGCGGATCGTCAGTTGCAGGACCGTCAGGCCTAGTCATCGCTGGTCAGGGCCCTGTAATTCTAAGTAACGAACATACGTCGCCAATCTGTCCCGCTTCATTGTTTAATGCCAACCTGCATCTAGCAGGTCTTACTCTCCTCGTCCCCTCGCAGTCACGGCCACAATTCGTCATCAGCATCATCACATCTGTCCAACATGCAGCAGTCCCAAATGTCAACTCGTGTACCCACCACGGTGGATAATCCATTTTCAGAGACCTCTTGATGACCAAAATGCGGATGAGGTCAGAAGGCATGTTTAGAAGGATCAAGAGGCCAAAAAGGATATTTCTCTGGCTATCTGACGCCCTTTACTGATGCCATCATAGGACGGTTGAGCTAGGTGAAGCCGGTATCAACTCGGCAAAAATCCCGGGCGGTCGGCAACTGCCTTGCAGTGCCCTTGCTTGTAGCCCCATCTGTCTGGATGCAGAAATGTCAGGACGACCAAGTCACCATGTTGTTGGATGATGATGATGATGACCAAACTGCGGATCCATCCTGGTCTTTTATCCCGCAGAATTTTTGCTTGCGAGCGCTTCATCAGATGACTGAGGAGTAAGACGATGGGGTAGTGTCAAATACGGCCCGCCACAAAAAGGGAGAGGGTCGGTCGCAGAAGTGTCCGCTTGTATTATGATATCCGCCGGCCACCGTTCAGCATAAACCCCGCTCCCGTCGCGTATCGCCGTCAAAAGGTCCAGGACCGTCTCAAGCCTGGGCCATCTTTGAGCAAGCGCTCATGATTTCACACCAGCGATTGTCATTAGCCGCCATTGTGCCGTAAACGCATAAAGTAGCGGCAAGAACCTAAAGTGTTAACCACCACCAACATGTCTAGTCACATGCAGCGAATGCATGAGTTGAGACATGAGGAACACTTGCAAAAAGGCCAGGACCGACGCCGGGCCCCACCACTTCCACACGTCCCTCTGTCTCCGCTCCTCCTCCTCCCCACCACCAAGCGTTCCTCAGCTGCCACGTCTCTCAAGTTCATGAACAAGGGATCAGCCTTCCCGCTTCAGCATCCACCCGTCGACCCGAGGTAACGCACCAGCACCACCTAAACCCTTCATGACCCTTCTCCTCTCCGCCAGTTTGACGACCTGCACGACCGTACAGCGCCAGTCTAGCAGCCAGCCTTCTGTCTTCAGGTTTTGGGAGCAGAAGAAACACTTTAACCCTAACCATCCCACCCAAAGCCAAAGCCTGAATGACGGCATTGCTGGCTTTGGCCTGGAAATGTTGCCTTTTACCGTCTGGTGGACCACAGATGGGGTTCCGCCAGCGCATGCCTCTCGCTGCCCCCAATACCAGATGCCGAGCAGGCATTTCTTACCAGAAAAGCCGTCCTCTGCCCGGCCACCCCGTGTCATCTAAAATTCAAGCGCGTTGTCCTGCATCTGTGTCCGGAAAGATCCATCTCACCACCGACCATGGACCAAGAACAACTGGCCAAGGCCAGCTAGTATCTCTTGTGACAGCTCACTGGAAAGAGCTGGGTGTATGCTCTGGGGTGACGTGGCTCTCATGCTCGTCGCACGCTCTTCAAAACGCGCAGGGAATGGTGCGAGAGGACGTCTCTCCCCCAAGGTCCTCTGGTGCATCACGTGCCCAGAGACAACAGGCCGTGATGGAAATTAATCTGCCTTGGAGACCGTCCACTCACAGGTCAGGACGGTGGACGGCTCTAAGCAACGAGACCGAGCGGGGGGGGGGGGGGGGGGCGGGGGGATTGTGGCGGAGGGGGGGGGGGGTGTACGGGGGGGGGGGGGGGAAGGGGGGGGAGGGGGGGGGGGGGGGGGGGGGGGGGGGGGGGGAGGGGGGGGGCCGGGGGGGTGGGGGGGGGGGGGGAGGTATGTGGGTAGGGGCCAGGGCGAAGGTGAGTGCGATTAGCGACGTCGAAAGATCTTGGCTGGCCCGCTCTTAAGATCGTAGGCTGGAGCACATCCCTTGCCTGGGCACATGTCAGTAACCTTTTCGTCCAGGAAAATTTCAAAAGAGCTACGGGTCATGGACTGCCTTGCTAAGAAGTGCTCGAGTCTGAGTCGCCACTTCCGCCATTTCCGCACCTCTGCTTCGAACCCCCTGCTGCGTTGTAGCGTCACTCGGCCTCCCCGTCAACCGCTCATTGTTTGACGTGGCAACACGCTGGAATCCACCCTCCACCATCTCCGCGATTGTGGCCAGCAGCGCAATGCCATTACGCAGTACGAAGTGACCCATGGGCCTGACAAGCAGCGGTAATGGACCTCGGGGGTGTTGAACCACCGAGAGTGGAGCAGGTGAAAGAGTCACTGCACAGCCTGCCAGTTTGAAGAAGCCACCAACAATGTCAGTGCGGACAATGCCCTTGCAGCATGAGCATTGTGGGAGATTCTTAGTTCTGGAACGACATTGGACACTCTGAACAACAGGTCCCGCCAGCGACGGAAGGAAGGAGACGGACAGCCAGATGCGGACTACAGGAGTCCTTTCACTCCGTCAAATCCACAAGCCCGACAGTTTCATCAAATTCATCGGTCTTCATTAGGCAGTGGTTCGGGGTCCAGAGCTAGTGCAAGGTGGCGCATCAGTCCTCTCAGGGGCATCATCTCAGGCAAGTCAGGCTTGTTGAAAGCTGAGCCAGAGGCAATGCAGGGTAGGCGGAGGAGGAGGAGGAGGAGTAGGAGGTAGTCCTAGACACCGATGTTACCGACGGCCCTGCCCTTGGAAAGGAGGTTGGCGGCGCTGAAGTATGAGGGCGGAGGAGAAGATGAGGTAGATCAGTTGCTAGTGCCCCTCCTCGACCCAGATGCATGGGAAATCAAGGCTCCACTCTCACAATGAGTGCTTGGATGCTCCATTCCTCCAAAACATGATCCTCGCATTAAGGCCCACTCAAAATGAACAACAGTTACTGGGTTGCCACTCTCCACGCCTCCGTCCTGGATCCCCAGCACAAAACAAAAATCACACTTTCCTTCCACCCACCCGAAATAGAGAGTAAATGCATGAAATGAGACCTTGCTGATTAGATCAACTGGAGACATCTGTTGCGTCAGCTTCACCGTTCCCCAAATGTCAAAGGTGGAACAACATCAGCGAAGTGACAGCAGTAGAGTGCCAAGCAGGGTGTAGCGGCAGCAGCAGGCAAGGGTGGCAGAAGCCTAATGGTGACCGTCTGCAAAAACTTTGTTTACACCACACCAAACGCATGCAATGCAGGAGCACACATCCAACAACAGAGATCAGCTAAAGATCATGGTTCACGACTATGCTGCGTCCTCAACACCGATGTGTTTTGCATCGTGTTCGGACCCAATAGAACTTCTGGGTATCCAAAATGGACGAATGGCCCGAGCGCTCGTCACGCCATAGAGGTGTTTGTCCTGCCCAGCATCCGAGCGTCCTATCTGAGCGTTACCTTCAGCACAGCTGAGGAGTCCATTACAGACTAAACGCATCCGCTTTCCACAAGATAATTGTGGATCGTTTGACTTTATTCATCAAGAGATGAAATCCGGCATGATCTCTGATGATTTTGTGGCCAATGCCGAGGTCACCGATTAGTTGCCAGTCTACCTTCACATTCCTTTTGCAAACAGAAATGGTCCTTCCTTGCAACTTTGTTTAAAAATGATCATTTCTTACTTGCAATTTTATCTCTTTCCCACGTTCTCATTTTGCTGGTTTTGGGGGGCTGAGGAGGAGACTGTAACAGACACCAAGGTATCACGACACCACCGTAGTCCAGTTACTCACTTTATCTTAAAAAGTTTTCGGCCATTGTCAATGGTTTGAGGTCATGTTCTGATGAGATACAGCATAATCATGGTCCTTTGGAACGAAATGTGACTTCTAAGTGCATTTCTCTCACAGTTTTAATAGTGGCTGAGAAGTCATAGGTTATAATTTTTTTTTTGGAATCATGTTTGCTGTGAGATACAGCTAATAATTATGTCCTTTGGAAGAGGGGGGGGGGGGAGAAGAGGGGGGGTGGGTCAGAAATGTTGCTTCAAGTGGCATTTCTCCTCACAATTTTTAATAGTGGGTGGAAGCATATTTATAATTTTGGGGTCATGTTGCTGTAGATACAGCTATAATTAATGGGTCCTTTGGAACATAAGATGTGGACTTTCTAAGTGGCATTTCTCCCTCACAAATTTTTAATAGTGCTGCGAGAAGTGCATATTTTATCTATTATTGGGGTCATGTAGCTGTAGAGATACCGCAATAATCATGGTCCTTTTGAACAGAATGTGGCGATCGAAGTGGCATTTCTCCTGCACATTTGTTACAGTGCTTGAAAGTCATTTTTATAATTTATTTTTGGTCATGCTGCTTTGAAATGCAGCAATTACTACAGTCCAGAATTATAAAAAAATGTTGTATTCTAACAAACAATTTGTTTCTTCACAATGACCAAAGTGGCTCAAGGGTCATGCTTTGAATTTTGTTGGGGGCAATTGCTGTACATGCAGCTATACACATGATCTCTCTAAAAAGAATGTTGTTCTAACAACATTGTGTTCTCACAATATTGACCAAAGGTGGCTCAACGGTCATGCCTTTGCGAATTTTTTGGGGCATTTTTGCTGGTGAACATCAGCTCATACTAACTACAGGTCCTATTCTAAAAAAGGTTGTTTCTAACAGACATTTGTCTTCACAATTGACCAAAGTGGCTCAAGGGTCACATGCTTTGAATTTGTGGGGCATTTTGCTGTTGACATCAGCTATACTACAGGTCCTATTCTAAAAATGTTTGTTTTCTAACAGACATTTGTTCTTCACAATTGTCAAGGTGTCTCAGGTGATGGTGCAAGTCAGAAACAGGAAAATAGGTAGGACACTGTTAATGACACGATAGTTTTGCAGAAATGACTTGTTCTTTTTGCAAGATCTTAACAATAGCTTCAATCCCTGTTTTTTATTAACACCCTATTTAAAACCCCTTATAACCGCCGGAGCCATTAAAGGCACTCATCTGACAGAGCCATATGTGTTTGAAATCTGTCATGTGTCACTTATGTAGAATAACTTTTTGACGACTTTAACCTATCCATGTGATTCAGAGATTGTTTTCTCGTGACACATTGTGCTATAAGATAGTAAAAAAATTTTTGGCCCAAAAAAATGTTTTTTTTATTTGTAAAAAATATAAAATTATGGTAAAAAAAGGGAAAAATTTACCAATTTCAAACTTAAAATTTTCTGCAGAAAGCAGATAGTTTTCCACTAAAAAATATTTATAATAGCATACCATATTTGCTGAGTTTGGCATCTTTTTTTAAATGTCTTTTTTTTTTTTACGACATTAGGGGGCTTATAAATTTTATAGAATTTTAAATTTTCAATAAAATTTGCAATAACATTTTTTTTAACCACCCAGTTCAAAGTGACTTTGTTTGCCCTGTAGTTAGATCCCCCCCATAAATGACCTCATCTAAGAAACTACCCCCCCCTTAAAGTATTCAAAAAGCATTTAGAAAGTTTTTTAACCCATTGGGTTTTCACAAAAAAAAAGAAAAGTGGAAGTGAAATTTAAAAATTTACTTTTTTGAGATTTTCAATTTTATGCTTTATTGAAAAAGAAACGGAAATGTGATCGGGGAAAAGAAAATTTAAAATATTGATTCCCCAGATTCCCTTTTTTCGAGATATCCCGTTGTGGCCCAGTGCATTTTTTGGGGCTCAACCACAAGCCCCAAATAGGGGGGGCCCACTGGCCGGGGGCCCTCATTTTCATTACAATTTTTATTTGGGGGCCATTTGGGGTTTGCGGACACCCTAATTCCAAAAACGTAATAAAACCCCCCTAAAAAAGACCCCAAAATTTTTTGGGAAAAAAACCCCCCTTACGGAAATAACCAAATGTAGTGAGTTTTTCTACCCCCCAAGGCGTTTAAAAAAATTTTTTTAGCGTTCGGCTCTGAAAAAAAAAAAAATTTATATTTTTTCCCAGTAACCCTGAAATTTTTAGTGAAAATTTTAATTTTAAAAGGGAAAATCTTGGAAAAAAAAGCCCAAAATTGTGTTAGCAATTTTTCCCAAAATTCGGAAATCCCCTAAATGGGGGTGAAAATGTGTTTGGGCGCAGGGCAGGGTACAAGGGGGGAGCGATTTGGTTTTTCCCGCAAGTTTTTGGGGGGCCCCCATGTCGCATCCCCAAACCCCCCAAAAGTACTAAAACGGGTAAAACCTTCCAGATTTTCCCCTTTTTGGGTTTCAACCCCCCTCAGGGATCTCACCTAAGGTGTATTTTTTTTTTGGGTGCAAGGTGTTCCGTATTCTTTTTTTGCAGGCCAGGAAATGGGGGGAAGGAAACGCAGTTCCGCCTTTTTTTTTTGGGCTTCATTTTTACAGTATTGCCATACAGGATAAATACAGGATAATTTACTAGGGGGGTCGGTACAATAAATGATATAAATTTTATATAGTTTTTTATTTTTTTATTACTTTTCCAATAGAAGCGGTTTTTAAAAAAGTTGCTTTTTTAAGTTTCGTATTCTGCAGCCATCTTTTTTAAATAATGGAGCGCTTGGGGGGTTTGGTTTTTACGAGATAGTTGATTTTTTTTTTGATACATTAGGGGGGGGCTTTTAAATGCTTTGATCATTTTTATTAAGGTTTTGTAAGCATTTGTACAAAAAACACAATCCTGGTAGTGTTTTTTTTTTTTATTTTTTAAAAGGGGTCACTGTGGGTATAAATGACTGCAGTTTTATCAGCAGTTGTACATTACAGCGATACCACATTTTTATATTTGTTTAATGTTTTACTGCTTTTACACAATTAAAAAAACATTTATTTGAAAAGGAAAAAACGTTTTTGCATCCCGCAGTCTGAGAGCCAAACTTTTTTTTTTTTTCTGTTTATGGAGCTGTAAGGGGTTTTTTTTTTTCGGGGTGAGTTGACTTTTTATTGTGTAATATTTTTGGGGGGACAAGACTTTTTGATCGCTTTTAAATCTTTTTTTTGGAAGGTAGGGTGAAGAAAATACTCAATCCCTAGCAGTGTTTTTTATTTTTTTTTTTAAAAGCTTCACCGGCGTATCCCTGACAATTAGTTTTTTCTGTGGGTTGAGGCGATTACGGTGATACCCAATTTTAGTTTATTTATTTGAAAGCACAATTTTTTTTAAAAAAAAGTGTTTTTATTGTGTAAAACAATATTTTGCACGCTATCTTCTAATAGCCAGAACTTTTTAATTTTTCCGTTTCGAGCTGTGTAAGACTTTTTTTTGCGGGGGGAACGATGTTTTAATTGGAAACACTTTTATGTTGATATGAGTTTTTGATTACTTTTTTCTCCATTTTTTGTGCTTTCGGGATGAACAAAAAACGTATTCTGTACTGTTTTTTTGGGTTTTTTTTTTTTCGGGTTCACCGTACGGGTTAATAACATGACAGATTTTAGGGGGGTCGCTACGACACGGCGATACCAAAAATGGGGACTTTATTTATTTTTGATCTTTTTAGGGGGGATTGGTGCTTGTAAAGGGGAAAAGGGCGATGTACTGTTTTTATGTTTTTTTTTGTGTTTGTGTTTTACTTCTTTTTCCACTTTTTTTAACTTTTTCAACTTTTTACATTTCCCCCAGGGGGGAATTGCTGAATCGTCAGATATTTTATGCAATAGGAGACACTACATTTATAGCTTATCCCCGGGCTCCATGGCAACTGTCTGTCACGCTGCCCACAAGCAAATTTTGGGCATGTGACGTCACCAAAAAAACCCGGATCTGTCATTCAGCTCCCGGGGTGTCTGGTAGGGACCCGGTACCGGCCTCACGCCGTTATGCGCCGAGACGGGGCAGCAGGAGCTCACTCCTGCCCCCGCAAACCGCGATGTCGCGCCACAATGTCGCGACATCGGGGGGTTTAAAACCCCCGCGGCGGGGTCATCCGGGCCCGGGGGGATGCGGCATGATGCCGGTAAATTTTTCGCTGGTTTTCATGCCGCAATTTGCCGCTCCGCTTGTGAGCGGCAAATGCCGTGACGTACTCTACGGCAATTTTCGGGAACCCCTACCCCCACATTGCCCCTATGAGTACGGAAATGTCGGTAAGGGGTTTAAAACAATTAAAAAAAGAGAAACAAAACTGGTGGGATTCCTCCTATTTTAAAAATGTGTTTTCTAGAATTAAAATACAAAAAAAAATTGCATGTACAAAATAGCGGGAAAAAAAAATTCCTCTGAATTGTACAAGGGGGTACGGAAAACTTGCCAGATGAGGTTATTCAGAGGGCATGGAGTAGGAGCACGGAAGAGAAAAAAAAAGTACAGAACAATTTTCCCCCAGCCGTTGAGTAAAATGAAAAAAAAAAGCCCAAGAAAAAGGGCACCGGGGGGAACAGGAGCGTTTCCACCAGTTTTCCAAGTAAGTCAATTTGGGCCGCACTCATACGGAGGGGGAAGCGTACCCCGGTCTTGACTGTTATGAGGAAGGCTGGAGTTCTCACATTCCGCCTCGCTTTAGCACGACAAATTTTTGTTTCTGCGTCTCAGGGATTTTAACCGGGGTGTTTTTTAGTACGTGCCCTCTGGGCTCTCACCCCACCCCCTGTAACTCCGCCCTGGGGATGCTGTGCAAGGACAGGGATATCAATGTCCAGTTCAAAAAAAATGGGGGTTGAAAGACCCTTTTTTTCCCGGGACTTTTTTTAATCTGGGGGTCAGACATTTTTTAAAGGGCTACTGTGGCCCCGGACAGGGACAGTATAGTCCAGTTCAACTAAAAGGGGGGAAAAAACTCCTTTTTCCGGCCCCTTTTAAAACTTTGGGGGGCAGACAGGCTTAAAGGGCATACTTCGGTCCAGGACAGGGATAGTCAAAGTCCAGTTCAAAATAAAATGGTGTTTGAAAGACTCCTTTTTCCCGGCACTTTTTAATCTGTGGGTCCCGACAGGTTTAAGGGGCATGCTGCGGTCCAGGACAGGGTTTGTCAATGTCCAGTTCAACTAAAATGGTGGTTGAAAGACTCCTTTTTCCGCAATTTTTAATCTGGGGGTCAGACAGGTTTTAATGGTCATACTTTCGGTCCAGGACAGTTCTAGTCAATGTCCAGTTCAACTAAAATGGGTGGTTGAAAGACTCCTTTTTCCGGCACTTTTTAAACTGTGGTCAGACAGTTTTAAGGGCATGCTGCGTCCAGGACAGGGTTTTGTCAATGTCCAGTTCAACTAAAATGATGGTTGAAAGACTCCTTTTTCCCCGGGACTTTTTTATCTGTGGGTCAGACAGGTTTAATGGTCATACTGCTGTCCAGGACAGTTCTAGTCAATATCCAGTTCAACTAAAATGGTGGTTGAAAGACTCCTTTTTCCGGCACTTTTTAATCTGTGGGTCAGGGCAGGTTTAATGGTCTTTCTGCGGTACAGGACAGATATAGTTAGTGTCCAGTGACACTAAAATGGTGGTTGAAAGACTCCTTTTCCGGCACTTTTTAATCTGGGGGTCAGACAGGTTTTTAAAGGTCTTTCTGCGGTCCCCGGACAGGTATAGTCAAATGTCCAGTTCAACTAAAAATGGTGGTTGAAAGACTCCTTTTTAGGGCACTTTTTAAATCAGTAGGTCATGCAGGTTTGGGGCTCATGCTGTGGCCTAGGACAGGGATAGTCAATGTCCAGTGAAACTAAATGGTGGTTGAAAGGGCTCCTTTTTCCGGCACTTTTAATTTTGGGGTCATGCAGGTTTGGGGCCATGCTGTGGCCCAGGACAGGAATAGTCAATGTCCAATTGAAACTAAAATTTGTGGTTGAAAGACTCCTTTTTCCGGCACTTTTAAATGTGGGGGTCATGCAGGTTGGGGCTCATGCTGCCTTCCAGGACAGGGAATATTCAATGTCCAATTCAAGTAAAATGATGCTTCAAAAAATACTGCCTTCGGGCACTTTTTAATTTGTGGGTGATGCAGGTTTTAAGGGTCATGCTGTGGTACAAGCAGGGATAGTGAATGGTGTGTGAACTTTTTTTCTGTGGCTTTTATAGCCTAAGTGTTGTGCCTAAGATGTAGCAGGTATCCATTTGACTGTTGTGGCTGTTAATTCCAGCTTCTCCAGCCCTGTTTGGGTGTAAGAATGAAGGTGTTGTTCCTCTCCCATAGACTTCAATGGTCATCGCTCATAATCGACTGCTCACTATCGAAAAACCTTATCGATGGTGGCCGACTATCGACTATCGCCCGATGGCGATAGCCAACGTAATCGCTCAACACTACCAAACAACTATAACAACTTGCACCAAATTTAGCACATAGGTAAATCAAGTGCTTTGCAAGGTTTTAAACTGGATTGCAGCTCTCTACAGCCAAACGTGTTAGACATCGCTAAAAATCAGAACTTGTTGTAAACAGTGTTTTATTTTGTTTTTTTAGCACAGTCAAACCACAGAACCAATCTGCACCAAATTTGGCAAAAAGGTAAATTAGGCACTTAGGAAATGTTGGCAACATATGTTTATTTCCAAAAAAAATCTTAATTCACCATGAACAGACTGTAGCTGTACTGAATTTGAGCATTCTCATAAAACCGAAATCCTTTTACAACAGTCATACTTTCAAAAAGAAGTGCATGCAAAGCCGGCTAACTCTGCTAGAATATAAGACTATACCTCCCTGCAATACAGTACCATTGCCTTACTACACTGGGGGGAGACAATGTGTTCCTTATTCCTTCAAATAATACTGTACTACTGCCATATCAAGCCTGGAAAGGCACCACATACCTCATACCTCATTTGCAACACGGGTGCTACTGCCTTATCATACTAGGAGAGATACATGTTTTTCTTATACCTCCCATAATACTGTATACTGCCACATCACAGTTAAAAAGGGATACCAAGTACCTAACATCTTTCTGCAAAAACTGTACTATTTCCCCTTTTCACACTAGGGAGAAACAGTATGTTCCACATACCTCATACGCTTGAAATACGTACTAGTGCCTAATCACAGCCAGAGATGCTTTACCTCACTATCTCCCTTTTATTTGTACACTACTGCAACATCATAGCTAGAAAGAGGCCCACCAGGTACCTTATACCCCCCCTGTAATACTGAAACTACTGCCATATCACAGTCAGAGAGATGCACCATATCCCCTCATATCTCCCTGTAATACTATACTACTTCTAAACTATACTATTCTGCCACAGGAGAGGAGAAAAGATGCCTACAGTCTTTTCTCATGCAACAGAGTCTCAACAGAAGACCCAAGCCCATCTCCAGGCGGGACCAGATAAATGACAACTAATACTGTTGAATCTATCATGCAGACTGAGACACGACAGCGGTCTCAACATCTACCACAATAAGTTTGCTCACACACCAATCAGTAATGGGATTTCCAGTTCTGGTTGAAGGATATCCAATCAGTGTAAATAGGTTTGATATAATCAACCTGCATATGAATGATGCTTACACCTATGGATGGAAATGTATGAAATTTGGGGCTGTCAAATAATAATGGCATAGCATGCGTCTGATTTATGAATCTGCTCTACAGCGGGTCATAAATTCGGGCGCAATTTTTAATGCTAGTATGACATTTCTGGCTCAGATATACCACTTTGAAAGTCGTATACCTTTTTCCCAGCAATAATGCGCCTAGAAATGGGCCCTGGCAAAGCTGTAAATCTATAGCTTCGCTATGGTACTAGTGCACCCGCCTCCCAGAATGGCGTGCTTGCCACCCAACACCATGCATGGCAATTGGCATTTGCCAGAGAACACTAAAATTTTGGGATATTTGACATTGATGCCCTGTGCCTTCCCTGGATGGGAGCAGGGTTTACAACTGAGCACATGTGACAGACGTGACGGAATCTGGAGATGACATGGGAAATGTTCTGCTGCCTGCAACATCCTCAGCATGACAGTTTTTGCAGTAGGTCAGTAATGGTGCGGGGAGGCATTTCTTGTTGCTAGCCAGTGGTACCCTGACTGCCTTTAGATACCAGGATGAGATTTTCAGACCCATTGTGAGACCATATGCAGGTTCAGTGTATGACAATACTAGGCCTCAGTGACTGAATGTGTCAGCAGTTCCTGCATGATGAAGGCGTTGATGCTATGGACTAACTTGCCCGTTCCCCAGACCTGAATTCCCAAACGAGCACATCTGAGACATCATGTCTCGTTTCCCTCCACCAAGGCCCGTTGCACCACAGACAGTCATAGAGTTGACTGATGCTTTAATCCAGGTCGTGAAGAGATCCCTCATGAGAACAAACCACCACTTCAAACAGAAGCATGCTCATGCGTTTGTAGAGAGGTCATAAAGGCACATGGAGGCCAAACACACTACTGAGCCTAATTTCCTTGTCTTGAGGCATTTCCACTGAAGTTGCATAAGCTTGAAATTTTATTTTCCACTGTGATTTTAAGTATCATTCCATGGGAGCCATGGGATATTAATTTTGATTTTCATTGATCATTTTTACTGTAGGTTTTATTGTTCTCAACACATTCCACTTTATAATGAATAAAGAGTTGCAACTGGAATATTTCATTCATTTAGATCTAGAATGTGGTATTTTAGTGTTCTCTTTATTTTTTTGAGCAGTGTACATGCACCAGTACATAAAGATATTCTGTATTAACTTTAGTCAACATTCCCATGTACATATTAAAAAATCCTATGAATAAATAATGATGCTAATAGATAAAAGGTATAAGACTTACCAAATATTTCATTGAAGAAGCATAGAAAACCAGCAGCAGCTCAGCACAAGGAGTAAATGAAGACCATATAAGTAGGTACCAAAAAGCATGCGTGGTGTCTTCGCCTTGGTGCTGGGTAGACATTATGTTATGCGATTTTCCAAGATTAAAGAAGTTTTCTTGCTACAATGATTAGTTTTTAACTTGTAGAGACAGGCAATTTGAAGTATTTTTCTAAATACATTGCTTTTTTGATTTTTCTTTGGTCGGGAAAATAGTTTTTATCACCTCTTAGGGCACACAATTTTACCACCACCTCACCCCACTTCTTCCTGCTATCACTTATCTCTCATCGCTCTACACTGCTGTCAGTCAGTCTGTCCATGGTGAGTCACCTTTTGAAGAGTCTTATCTCCGACTACGGACTTTGAAAGCTTCTCATTTAGCTAAGTAAACACTCTTTAGAGCTTTGCAGCCTGTGTAATACACTGCCATGAATGCAAGAGATTGATAAAGTGTAACAGGAATAGCAAGGAATAGCAAAACTGATTTTGTCAAATCACTGCTATAGCCACAGCCTGAACATCTGCACGTGTTTATTCTAAAGCTGATTCTAAGTCTGTGAAACTGTACGGTGAGAAAACTTCTTTAATTTATCACAATGTCTTTAAAATGTGAACTTTATATGTTTAATAAAAATACATAGTGCAACATCATCATGTGAAGTGATTATATCAAACATGCAATCTTAACAAGACAGACAAGCACAGAAACTCTCCAACAGATCCAAGTCCATCTGAACACTAGCAAAGTTTCATCCACACGCTCAAACAGTCAAAAAAAAATAGACTGTGCAAAGCTGGGATGGAGGGACAGACAGATTTTTTGGGCTGATATATTTGATATATAATGTTGGTTCTGATCTTAGTAAATAATGGAGAGAGATGAAGACACAGAAGGCTGACATCCCGACATTCACATGAAGGAGATTATAGGAATCAGAGGAAAATGGTAAAAAACAATGAAGGTATCACGGATGCCCCTACGACCCTCGTCCTTGGTCGCGGGTGCATCCGTGCCCCCATGCCGTGCGTCGCCCCGTCCCGCACGAGGGTCGGGGGTCCACTCGCTCCCCTGCCGGTGTCCAGATCCACTTACCCGGCCACGCTCCTGCCCCGTCTTGCCTCTGTTCCTTGGCCGCGCGCAATCCCGCTCCCTAGGGCACGCGCGCGCCAGCAGTTTTAAAATTTTAAAGGGCCAGTGCATCGGTAATTGGCTATTGCCGGGGACTGTCCTATTTAAACCTGCCTCTTCCTGGTAACCTCGCCGGATTTTTAAAGTGCCCTTTGCCTATTGAGAAAGCTTTCCCTGAAGCCTTGTCGTGATTACCATGTACCAAACCCTCTTGCCTACGTTTATTGCCCAAACAAAACTCTGCCCCTGCCCTGACTTCCTGCCTGTCCCCCGACTCGAGCCTGCCTGACGTATTTGTAACCTCGCCTAAACCCCTTTGGGCCCCCACCGCAAGCAAGTTCCGCCAGTGGAAGCGACCTGGTAGACTCCCGCCGCAGCAAGTCCATCTCGCTTTGGGGGCGGGCTCTGGTGAAAACCGGGACTACTTAGATTCCGCTCCCTGGTGTGGGCTTCCACCATCGATTGCGGTGGTCCAGCCGGATCCACTACCAAGACCGTTACAGTAAGATCCGGCCCTGGATTTCCCCTCAAGGTGCCCACTGCCCAGTCTGGCGGATTTTAACGACCATTGTTGCCCGGGCAGTCACAGCAACTAGGCCAACAGGCGCAGCAACTAAACCAGTTATCCATCATGATGCCAGCAATTCATCAACCGGGCCCCCCAGCAACCATCGCCTTCCCCCCGTGGTAGTTCCAGCTTCCCGGCGGTTCCTCTGGCCCCCGGGGCCCCATGCTTCAGCTGTCTCTCCCGTCCAAGTTCGACGGAGACCCGAAACTCTGTAAGGGGTTCAAATTTCCCAATGTTCTATGCATGTGGAGCTGATGGCCGATCAGTTCCTGTCCGAACGTGCAAAAGTGGCATTCGTGGTTAGCCTGCTTCCCCCGGGAAGGCCCTGGCATGGGCCACACCTCTGTGGGACAGGAGCGATCCGGTGACGGGCGGACCTGCAGTCTTTCCTCAGGGAATTCCCCTAGTGTTTTTTGAGGAACCAGCACGTGCATCCTCCGCCGAGACAGCCCTCCTAAACCTGCGCCCCGGTGCGCCACCTTTAAGAAAGGGCTCTCAGGTCGAGTTAAGGATGTGTTGGGGGGGGGCCGCAAGAGACATCCCGTCTTCCCTCAGCGACTTGATCCGGTTGGCCACCTGCATCGATGTGTGCTTCACCGAAAGGAAAGAAGAACTTCGGCAAGGCATGAGTTAG